>JABAJS010007605.1:99565-121763 GCA_018221635.1 Tephrocybe sp. 10521TJB
CACCACATCGCTACCCACAAACAGCCCCTGTAAGTGCACAGGCAATCGGCCAAAAACCATCCACTTCGTCTTGCCAATGCTGATGACCATGAAGTTACGGCCACACCAGGCAAAGAAGATGTTGATTTTACGCTGAAGCCCAACGAGGGAGGTGGAGAACAGAGCGACATCGTCAGCCTGTTCCACATGAGATATGGGTCTGCCGTCGAGAAGGATGTCATCGGCGTCTTGTGGGAAGTAATCGTCAAGGTCTGCGAAGTGTATGTTCCACAGCGTTGGGGAGGCAATGTCCCCCGTCAAGACACCTATCAGAGAACGGAACGCCTCTGTGAGGAGGCCCCTGTGCTTGACGACATAACCCATGCGAGCATAGAGCATCCGAAGCCAGTCGAATAACGGCCCGGGGACTCCCGCACGGAAGAGTTTTGCCCAAAGAGTTGGGATGTCTCAATCCGAACCATCTGCAGCTGGTCGGTGTTTTACTCTCCCCTAGACCCAATCGGGGCCGGTGACCGCACGCTGTGATGTTACTCGCCAAACGACATATCCATATATTTGGGCTCACACGACTTCTACGTAGATGTTGCCTCGATGGGGGATTGAACCACCGCCCTTCTGGGTCAGTTGGTTCCTGTCATTCCACCGCACTGGCTTCATTGGTTGTGAGCGCCTTCGCTTCACCACGCGCCACCACGATGGTTATAACAGTTTGGTCTCTCCTCATCACTCACAAGAAGAAGGTCGATGGAGTGCCCTTCCGTCTGTGTCTCGAAAACGATGCGAGCATTATCGAGGACCTGAAGGAGAAATTCAAGGATATAACGTCGATCCCTCGGTCCACCAACAGATGCGTTGTATGGCGATGCAAGGACCCAGCAGCATCTTCATCTTTTGATCACGATTCGCCCGAAGATCTCCAGAAGCAAATCATCAAGCTTTTCTCCGACGAGGAAGTCAAAATACTCAGCCAGCGACAGACGATAACACAGCTCAAGGTCGAGGCGAATGAGGTACTGCTCGTGCAGTTGCTTGGTGCATTCTCATCTTCGTCCTTCATCCCGTGCTCTTTTTAAATGTATTATAGATGGCCCCAGTGACGACTCCAGTCATCAGAATTCCCGTATATCTTCGCTGTTGGCTACTTCTATTAATCAAGCCTGACAAGTCTGTGCCACTATGTAATCCTCTGCAGTCAAACGCCGTCGTTCTCCCCTGGAATCACTTTCAATTGAATTTGATCAGTGAAAACGTAACAAACTTGCAACAGAGGCTCCCTCCATTAATGCGAAACAAGAACAGTACACAAATACACAAAGCTGCAGAAAGATCCCACACAGAAGATCCTCGATGACAGGCCAGTAGCCGATTTCTACATGCCCCCACTCTCGTTGTTATATGAGGGTTTTGGTCTTTTTTTTGATATTCTTGACGGTCGGGAAAACGTTGATGGTGTCTCTGAAGTCGATTCTTTCAAGATTGTGAGGGGGGTAGACCAGTTTGCTGATGAGATGTGTAAGTTCTACCCAGAGGAGGATTCCAGGAGGGACATAGGGTTGGCACGTCTCAACAAGATTTTTCTCGCGCGGAAAAATCCCATTCATAGGTGGACCCTTCACGCAGCATCTATCGGTACGGTGAGGACGAATGGACACTGCATCGGCCCACATAATGTGGCATCCAAGATTACTGTGTTTAAGAATTGGCCGACCGGTATCAATACCCTTCCGGATACAGAGCTGATTTCATACTTCGCTCATTCGCAGGCAGCCGCAATACAGTCTCCTGAAAATAAGGAGCTATTCGCCGGATGGCGGATCCCTTGTCTTGGTATAACCATCATAGGTGAGCACCATATCCTTATTGAATTCATCTATGTTGACCTTTTTCGTGAATCAGGCTGTGAAGTCCGATTCTACGCCATGCTGACCCTGGGTCCCAAATTTCGTCTCGTTAGCTTGACACCCTCGATCTCCTGTATGAAGGCAGCCTCTGACGGGCGTGAGCGTGAGGCCTTGCGTACTGCGTTTATCGCAGCGTCTGTTCTCCATGCCTGCATCGACCACGACGTAAACCACCATATAACCACTCGTCCGCCAACTATCTACCGCAACTTCGATTCATTTCTCCCCGCTATTCCCAATTTTCCTCAGATCAGGAATTTGGAGATTCGGGACTTGGAACCCTGGGGCAAAAGACAGACATACCGCTATTTGTACCAGGCAAAGTCCAAGTTGCAGCAGCCTATTCTTGTCAAATTCGCACCGCATTACTCAGCCGATTTTCACCAGTTTTGTGCAGATAAAGGATATGCACCGAAGCTGCTAGCCTATGAACATCTCCCTGGGGGATGGTATTGCGTTGTGATGGAGCGTCTCGAAGACGTTGAACCTATTTCTATGTCACCGCACCTCAAAATGAATCGAGTGACATGGGGGACGCAGCTAAGAACACTCGTGCAGTCTTTCCATGATCATGGCTTCGTTCATGGGGATTTGCGCGATGCGAACATTCTTTGCAATGCTGAACGGATGTGGTTGGTCGATTTCGACTGGGGAGGCAAAGCAGGTTATGTGTTCTATCCTACCTCAGATCTTCACCCGGAGCTACTGGATGGTCGATTGTCAGATAGACTTGCGATTATAAGAAATGATGATTTGCGGGTATTGGATATTACATTTTGGAAAGCTGATCAGAATCTCAGGGCATACCCGTATTAAATAATTGTTATCATACATTATTCGAAATATATGGCTATAAGGGTTTTGTGTCCCCTGTTTCAGAGGCTAGTTAGCCGCGGCACAAGAGGAGGCGAGAGGTATTCTTGTCCCCTAGACTATGTATGATCCATGTCAACCGCTCCCTCGAGGCTGCCGATATTCATGGCATTATGACTACTCAGCCTTCCACCTTTCCTCTACCACTGCCGTTGCCAACTTCGACGATTTCGCAGACTTCACTGACCTCAGGCTTCCTTTCCAGAACGCCGATCATCTTGAGGTTGCCATTGATCAGGCTGCCATTGTGGCTAATCAGTCCAACGACACCGCACTCGACACCGCTATGGCTTATATTTCGAAGCGGTTTGATGCTCCAACCGCTGGAGGGCGTATGTAGCGACACTGTTACAATCACCCATTACTTACCTTCACCTGTTATCTTATCTACAGCCACCCTTCGTTACGTAACTTACATTCCCCTCGCCGAGTTTTGCAACCTTTAGAGGGCTATGTAGCCGAACACCCATATATACAGTTCTTACTTGCTGTACTAGTTCTTCAGAATTCGACCTCTTACAACTGTCTGTTTCGTCCGAACGTGTGCCTCTACCGTGTATGTCACGCTAGCGTCACAGAAATACCAGCATCTTCATGATCTCCTGATGACTACACCTTCCGGAAGGTATCGGACTGGGGCCGATATACTGGTACTTGCATGGTTCGAGTGCGGGCTGGCACTGGGTAGATTATTTTCAAGTCGTAAACACCGAGGTCTACTACCTGGAATGGTGCAATCCACTCTGCCCAGTTCTGTAACTTTGCGTCCATGACCTGCTTTGTTACGCCGTTTCACGGTGTTTGAAGACACCAAGCTCGATCAGTACCACTGATTGTCTGCAATAATAATCCACGATGATCACTCACTACATTCTTACTTCGTGTAGCTGTTTGTATCTGCGGCGTCATCTTCTCCGATATTCATCCTCTAAATAATGCCATACGATTCTTATCATCGTGTGTGATGATTTTTGCTCGCTTACGCTCGTCGGCCGTGATCATAGTGCGTTCTCGAGGTTATTAGTATGATAATTTAAGAACTTACCGCCTTTTTTATCGCACCCCCGAATCTTCGCCATTACGGGGTTCCCATTCCCTTTGGATCTGTATAAAACTATACTGAACATCCGAGGGAGAGATACACATCGTCCCAGCTTGTCTTCGTCACAAAATTACCATGGTCTCCTTCCGTCAACCCAGTTCCTTTATCCTTTGCAATATTTGTGACATTACTGGCGCCGTTTTCGAGCTCGACGAGAATCCATTTCGCGATGAAGCTAATGCTGCTGCTCTAAAATGGTTCGAAAGGTAAGCCCATGATCAGCATCGATGAGTCCAGGTTATGCATTGTCATTTAGTTTCCAGGTCTACGATAATCCTTCGAAGGCGAGAAAGTTTCTCGATCTGGGAAAATTCGATCTCTTCGCGGCTTTGAGCTTCCCTCAGGCCGATGTTGAACACCTTACAACCTGCATCGCATTCTTTTTCTGGGCATTTTCAGTATGTCACTGTATCACTAGGGTTTTTTATACTATCTAAATTTATGATCGATAGACGGATGACCTTTCCGACGAGGGCGAGTACCAGTCTGATCCCGAGAAAGTGCAGAGCGGGCATGAGATATCTAGTAGTATTCTACATAATAACTCTGCTCCCCAACCACATTATCCATATGCAGCAATGCTTTGGGAGTAAGTGAATGTTTGAATTTTAGGGCAGGAAACTCATTCTTCATACAGCATTCTTCGTCGACTCCGTTCAAATGGAAAACCGGGGATGTACAGAAGGTGAGGCCTTTGCCCATTCTTTCTAGTCCTCAAGTTGACAGAAGGGTTCCTGATAGATTCAAACAAGCGTTCTTGGACTGGAGCTCATCCCAGGTTCAGCAGTCATCCAATAGAAACAAGAATATAATTCTTCCTGTTGATGAATTCATTCTTATGCGGCGTTGTACAATTGGAGCTGCTCTAGTCGAGGGTAAGAAGGTAAATTCTGCATTCAACTTCAATCGTTGACCATGATTGCAGCTGTTGTAGAGTACTCTCTTGACCTCGATATTCCTTCTTTTGTTTGGGAGCATCCGGTATTAGTTGGCATGTCTGAAGCAACTAGCGACATCATGACATGGCCCAATGTAAGTTCTCTAAACGTCATGTTTTACCTGTGTTGACGAATATCCAGGATCTATGCTCTTTCAATGTATGCATTTATAATGTGTGACCGTCTATATTGACGTTGAATTTCCCCAAGAAAGAGCAGGCCGATGGAGATTATCAAAATTTCGTCTGTGTATTGCAACATGCTCACAATCTCGACCTTCAAGATGCTGTCGATCTCTTAACCAAGATGATAGCTGATCGAGTGCAAGACTACGTCAAACTCAAAGAGTCGCTGCCGTCTTTTGGTCCCGATGTAGATCCTGCTGTTCACAAGTATGTCCATGCTTTGGAGCAGTTTGTTCAAGGATGCGTTGTGTGGTACTATTCTAGCCCTCGTGAGTTGCAAATAAATTACTCAGTCGCTATATACACACAATCACTCTAGGTTATTTCCCTGACACTGATCCAATAGGGAAGTCCGAGGTAGTGATTAATCTTCTTCCTAGGACACCCTCAAACAAGCCGATTCAAGTATTTGAGAGCTGTCGACAACTGGTCATCGCAGCAAACAAGATAACACCCATTCTCACCGTTGTTCTGTTCCTGCTCTTAGCATACTGGGTGATCATTGTGATCTGGAACTTCGGACAACTGAAGATTCAGTAGGCATTAAATGCATACTTGTGTCACTCAGTACTGTAGATCCTCAATGAAGTTACATTACTCGTGGAGACTGGCCGAATGACAGTTCCAAAGAATGCGAAGGAACTCCGGAGACGAGAGGTGTATATAAACCTCATGTGATAAAAGTGGAGGTGTAAATGAATGACCTGATTACCTGAAAGTCTTTTTTATTTATTTTTTATTTTATGTCAAACAAAGTGCTCCTCTATTGTGGCGGACCATATGTAAGAAGATAACTTTGTATTGTAGGGTGTCCAAACTGTGTGTCTTGTTTGTGAATCTGCTAGCTGTGGGGATCATGCGCGTGGATACTTGAAAGTCTTAATGGACGATCCTGACTTGCAAGCAGGGAGCCCGGGGCATCAGTCTGTTAGCAGTTCAAGTCACACGGAATGAAGAATCCTATACAGCCTTTTAAATTTCTAAACAGAGCTGTGCTGGTGACTTACAAGGCACCAGAACTGTTCCTGTATGTATTGTCCGGCACGGCCGACACCTTATCAAGATTCAAATCAAGGCAAGATGTATTGTCATTCCCTTGCGATGGGCGCCTAATAGATCATATCCGAGTCAGCAGTGTCGGACTTACACTCTACAGAAAATTCATACATGTATTCTTGTAATAGGCTGAGATAATCTGCTGTGGATCTGTACAAGTGTTCCATCAGGCCATCCAAAACCATACTTTAGTACTAATGGAAGTAACGTTACACTTGCAGTGGATTCAATCAAAATATATCGATCAACATATGCGCCTAGTTATCAGTCATCCGAAGTCTCCACAGGTGACAAGACAGCATTGATCCATGCACTCTTACTTTCGAAACAGTCTTACCTTAAGTAGGGCGTATCACTGTCTGACTGTGAACTGTTAGCAGTGTGAGTCCCACGGATAACTTGAAAAAAATCCTTTAGTTTTAAACTTCCAAAAGAGCTGCACAGATGACGTACAAGGCACCAGAACCTATTGAGGCGTTCCTGTGGGACAGCTGACATTTTATCAAACAAGCCAAGATGGAGATTATCACCCACATGCGACGGGCGCCTACTACTATAGATATCAACAGCGCCGGACCTACACTCTACAGAGAATTGATACATGTATCCTTGAACTGACACTTGTAGCAGGCTGAGATGATCTTCTGTGGATCCGTACGAAGGTTCCATCAGGCCATCCGGGAGCATATTTTAGTACTAGTGGGTAACGCCACACTTGTGGATCCAATCAAAATATATAGATCAACATGTCCGCATCCTGTGTCCGCATCCTGCGATCATCTTGAGAAGAAAGGGCTACAGAAAACATTCCTAAAGGCGATAGAGATCATAGATTGGGAGTGCAAACTTGCCAGTAAACAAAATATTCAGAGAATTGATGTGCGACATCCCGATGATATCTAATTTCGGCAATTTTACAGCAAATATTTGCGCCGTTTCTTCAATGTGCTTTGCGTATGATCGCGATATAACCCGCCCGAAATCCGACAGCTCCTGTTGATCTCCTAATTCCACAGACATACGAAGTTCTCGAAGTTGTGTAAGGTCCTGAAGAGGCTCTATGAGAGATTCCTGTCGTCTTGTTACAACTCGTTCGAACGAAGTAAGGGGAAACTTACCATTGGATAAGATGACACATTGTTGTTGGTTTCAAAGTGTGCTTGCTCGAGTTCCAGATATCGAGGCTGAGGACACGCCTGAGCTATGGACGTAAGCACCATAGGCGAAGGGATGGACTTGAGCCCCAGGGTTAACTTGAGTAAACGTGGAAGCCAAGTTGCGATTGCATCAATCCAGAGTGACAGCTCAACATCGTTTAGGCCTGAGTGATAGAGCTGTGGTTCGCGAGTAGGAATGGGAGCGTCTCGAAGCGCGGCGACTCGCAGGGATATAAGACCGCCAGGAAAATTACCAACAATCCTATCGTCAGATTGGAAATTCGATATGGAGAGCGAGGTAAGACTAGAAAAGACATCAACCTCCAGACCCCGCAATCTCCGTCCAAGAGGCGGGCCAGGCAAATTCACGGGAAGGGTAACGATAAATGAAGGGGTCTACAAGATCGTAAGCCAATGACAAACGACAAAAACCACATCACCCACTAGTACTGTTACATCCAGCTCCATCCTTTTCCGCGAAACAAGACCTGCATCCTTCACAACACTCAAAAGGACAAATGGTTGCTTCCGAGGGAGCGGAAGTACCGAGGCGAGAGCATAGAGGTAAACTGCCGTTCGAGACAAGTTCGAGAATCTTTTGAAGAAACAAACTAACTAGGTGTTTTGTAGTGACTAAAAAGCCTACGCGACCCATACTGATAGCAGCGGCCAAGGATGATCGTGGGAGAGAACTAGTGATGAAGGCATGATCAGTCACGTTTGAGTTAACACGCGCCCAAATGCGGAAACTTCAAAACAAACTCACCTTCTCTACGACCACGACTATGCCGGGGCGGACACTGCAGGCAGATGCAACAGCTCTGACCGATCTTTTATCTATACAAGTTCCCAAGATCTTTGAGCAGGCCCAGATTACGACGGCAAACCATCAAAAGAATCTCGTTGCTTTGTACAAACTCCAGACTGAGGCAGCACAATGCACAGAGCAAGTCAGGAAAGGAAAAGGCGTGAAGCTCGTTGGGGAGAGGATATTTGAAGAGGCTATTCTGCAGATGTTGATCCGCGTTCTTTCCTTGAAAAAGGGTGTTGGGCAGGCCGATCGCGTGGTCAAATTCATGGGGCAGTACATCAAGTTTGTCAACGAAAAAGGTAGGTCGATATTTTGGGTAGATCTGACGCGCCTAATTACTGTTAGCTGCCGAGGAACGCAACGCGGAAGATGCTGATGAGGAAGACGATGATACGACTGCGTCCAGGTTCACTGCCCGCTTGCTCAGGTTCCTCTTCAAAGGTTTTCAGTCAAAAGACAAATCAGTGCGCTACCGTGTCCTTCAATCTATTGCGGAAATGATATCTCATCTTGGTGAAGTAGAGTAAGTACAGGACCTGCATCCTACATTAAAGCTAACCATTCCCTAGTGAGGAAATCTACTCAGAGCTTCGCTCCTCATTGCTGGAACGCATCAATGACAGAGAAGCCCTTGTACGCGTGCAGACCATTATCGCTCTTTCAAAGCTTTCAGGCTCAGAGGACCCTGAAGAATTGGGCGAAGGGGAACGAACAGTACAAGACAACTTGATAGACATCATGGAACATGATTCTTCTGCGTGAGTAGTCACAAACATGTCGCTTTCGTTGCTTAACGAATCATCAGCGACGTCCGCCGTGCTGTTCTCCTCAACATACCCATTATCTCTACAACGATCCCCCACATCCTTGGCCGCATGCGTGATACAGATACAACCACTCGGAAATTGGTATACAGTGCAGTGCTCGAACCCAACGTAACAGTTAAAGAGACAGATACGATGGGACCGACGCATCCGCGTGCATTTTCTATTGCACAGCGCGAGCAGATTATCCGCAATGGGCTGGGCGACAGAGAACCCAGTGTTCGTGCTGCTGCTGCTGCCTTGCTAGGGGCATGGGTCGATGCTGTTTCTGAGCGTGCTGCTAAGAAGGAGGAAGAAGGGACGACAGATGAAAAGGTCGAGAGCGGATTAGTAGAATTGCTCAAGATGCTGGATCTGGCGGAACAGGCGTACCCTGTCGACGCCGTGCTGAGCATCTTCGCGTCGCGAACTGAGATCTTTGATGCGATGACATTTGGACGTGCGTTCACCCTTCCTTAAACCGTTCTCTACCTCCTCACATTCGTAATTTAGCCGCGTACTGGGACAACCTCACTCCTGAAAGCGCCTTCTTGGCTCGCGTATTCGTTGATCATGGACGAGCGACGAGCGACAACACGCGACTGGAAGCCGTGCTTCCTGTGGTTACCGAGTTGGCGTTCCGCATCCAAGAGGCGTTCAACGGGTTGGCAGCAGACATCAACGCGGAGGAGGATGCACGGCTCTTGCGTGACCTAACCGAGGAGGAAAAAACCCAATATGAGGACGCGCGCTTAGAGAAGGAGGCCATCATCGGGGAACTCCTCCAGTTGGCAGTGAACTTGGACTACTCGGATGAGATTGGCAGGAGGAAGATGTTTCAACTCGTCCGTGAGTATTTTTGCCGTTCTCCTGCTCATCTTGATGGTGATCGAAATACATTTCAGGCGACATGCTTTCTCAGGAGATCCTTCCTCAGTCTCTTTTGAGCAAGTGTCTTGATGTTTTGAGAGAGCTGTCGGATAACGAGCGGGATCTCATTCGCGTAGTGGTGGAACTTGTGCAAGATCTTCGTGATCGCGCCACTAGTCAGGAGGAGGAAGAGGAGCCGAATGTGCGCGTTCTCTCAATTATGATTCTGTTAAAAGTTCTGATCATGGCATTAATAGAAGGAAGACGATGCGGAGTCATCTTTCGGCGAAACTCCAGCTACCGTCCGACCGCCTCGCCCGCCAAGGGAGCTGACGGCTGAAGAGAAGGTTCGTGTCGATACCATAGATCTAAAGTGCCTGTTGCTGTGCATCGGCATGTTAGAGAGAGTAAACGGTGTAAGACTTGCCCCACCTTTTTCTGTTATATTTTTCCTGAACGCCAATGATTAGACCCTGGATGATCACGGGACGCTAGATGGTATCCTTCAAGAGCTTATCGCTCCATCCGTCAAACGAAAGGAGTTGATTTTCCGAGAGAAAGGATACATAAGCCTGGGTTTATGCTGTCTTATCGCCAAGGTATGTGGGTAGCTTTACGAACCGACATTCTTCTAACACAGAATTCAGCGTCTAGCCTTCAACTTCATTGAATTCTTCTTCAGACAAGTGCCAACGTCGCCTGAATCGCTCCAGCTAAACCTGTTGCAAATTGTGTTTGATGTGCTAATGGTCCACGAGGCAGAATTTCGCAGAGAGCAACCAGAAACCGTGAGTATCCTTGGACGAAGTCTTCATCATCTACCTGACATTGTTCAAAAGTTCAAACGGGTTGTTGATGATATGCTCAAACTCGTGAGCAATCCGGGATCAGATAAAGTGCGGGCGCTCCTCTGTGTCGGGCTCTCAAAACTCATCCTTGCTGGAATGATCACGGAGGAAGAAGTATGTCGTCCACCTTGCATGAACATCTGAAGACGCATCTCCTGATGATGTTTGACTCGCCTAGCCTATCCTCAATCTGATTCAAGTGTATTTCTCCCCTGCAACGGCGGACAACCAGGAACTAAGGCAGTGCCTAACTTTCTTCTTCCAAGTCTTCTGCTATTCCTCATCCACCAATCAAGAGACCATTCAAAAGGTGCGATGTTCCTGGTTGACCATTTTTCAAGGACGTGATGTTAACCAGTGCTGTTGTCCTGTAGATATTCCTCCGGGCATACAATGAGCTCAAGACAGACCGGGAAGCCCTTGCCGACGACGAGGAGATGGTCAGCGCCGCGCAGATCGCAGCTCTGTTTGTAGACTGGACCGATCCTGCCAAGCTGCGTAAAGCGGTGTGCGTACTACATCTATCCAATATACCTCATTACGCTCATCAGTAAAAATGGCTCATAGTGATGCACAAGGCAAGACGGATCCCAAACACCAAGCGAACATGTCCATCCAGCTCGATATGGCTACTGACATCCTCAAAAGTCTGCTTGAGAGAAACTGGGAAAGTGAGTATACTTTCAATATCATGGATGCTACCTTGCCTCATCCATTGTCTCAGAGGATGACAAAAAGGTTTTATGCCAACTACTTGGAAAGCTCCATATCCCGGACACTGCGGAGGACGACAAGGTGAAAGAGCTTAAAGTTCTCATACATGCGCTGCGCTCGGTCTGTTCTTACCTTTGTATCGATGATTTCCCTTTGGCTGAACAGGTCCTTTACTTTAGCGTCGTCCCATACGGGATACGACAACTAACAATGCCTTTACCAAGTTTGAGACTGCTGTGACCAAGAAGTTCGAGAAGCAGCTCGAGGATTTCAGTGAGGAGGAGTACAGGAAGCTTGAACGGCTCGAAGACCTCTTCCAGTTCCTGGATTCAATCATCCCGGATGATGACGATGAAGACATCGTACTTGACGAGCCTAAGAGGAAGGGAAAGAAGAGGTTTGTCTTGCTTTAATGCAAGACTGGATGATTCACTGATTGGGGTGTTCATTATTAAGGAGGTCGGACAGTATCATGACAACAACTACAGAGGGTGATGGCCCCTCCTCGGTCGGCTCCTCGAAACGGGGACGATCAAAACCTAGGTCCAAGTGCGTACTATCGCACTTTGGGACGTGAATCTAAGATAAAACTAAACCTGGTATCTACAGACGCCCTCGACTTTCGAGATCCGACGATGAATCCAATGACGAGGTCACTGAATCAAGGACGCCGCCACCTCCGTCAGCGCCCACGAGGACAGTTCCGAAAAGATCAGCGTAAGAGGGTACTTGGACTTTTGCTTGCCTCACTTTAAAGCTCTCTCTGCAGTGCTACGAAAAAACCTCCTCCAGTCATCTATATAAGTTCGGATAGTGATGAAGAACCTAATTCGGCGCCACGTTCCAAGGGGTCCCGACAAAGGTATGGCTTTTGGAAGCTAAATGACTATACTCATACTGACGTTTTGTAAAGGACATCTGCTCCCGTGAAGGAAGAGGCCATGGATGATGACGGGGAGGTTCCATTCGACTCTATCATCGACGGAGATTCTGAAGAAGAGGTCAACGACCTTCTTGCTGATGATGACTGAATTTTGACAAATTTTGGGACATGATTCGCTACTTGTATATTTGCAACACTCTATTCCATGATTTATATAGTTATTTTTACTCGATTTGTACTACTTCCCCTATATATTCTGACATTTGAATTTCGACGACGACTTTGAATCTATCACATTTCGAAAGAGCAAAGCTGAGGCGGGCCGGACTTTCGGATGGCAAATATTTGGCAAAGGCTCCGTGATCAAACGCAATTGACTGTTCACTTCAAAATTCGATCACTTGACAAAAACTTTTACGATGGGTCGTCTACGCCGTTCAAGGACTCACCATGCTCAACGGGACGTTCATAGAGCATCCCGTACACGGGTAAGTGCTATTAATGCTCATTTTTACTTGATTGCTCATTCTTGCCGAAGGTCAGGACTCGGGATTTGGATCTGATCCAACTTATTGACCTGGATCCAAAAGTATTTGTCACATTGCATGAAATCTTTACAATGCCAACGTTTGTACAGAATAGGGCCGCATTGGAGTCCCAGGCTCTTGATTTCGAAAAGCCAGGCTTGGCGCAACATTACTGTGTCGAATGTGCAAAGTATGTCCTTGTCTTCGCCTTCTAGCTCGCTTTTTGTAAAATTATGGGCTTCTAGATATTATGAAACCGACGTTGCTCTCCAGTCACACTGGCGTAGTAAGGTTCACAAAAGACGATGCAAGCAACTCAAAGAGCCAGCATATACGATCGAGGAGGCAGAACGAGCGGCTGGACTGGGAAAGGAAGGCAAGCGGTCAACGACGGTGTATAATCCACTCGTTACTCTTGACGATGTGATGGCTTGAGCCGCAGCCTGCAGTGCAGACCTCTGCCGATGATGTACCTATGATACCCTCGATCTAATGTATTTTACTTTGTAAGGTTCTCTGCGATAATCTGCATCCAACTCTTGCACATCTGCGAAGACAGTGCCTCCAGTGACTCTTGGATTCGACCAGTGATGCGGCCTGGTCTGTCGAAACTATCGTGTCACCGTTTGAACCCTCGATATAACCAGAGCGCTTGACAGATATTAACGCCCTGGTTTGTTCGTGAACAATTCCGGGCCTTCTACCTATATTTTCGGCGCGTGTCGGCACGTTGGTGATTATTGCATGATAGGTCAACTCGTTCTTGATACGAGCACAATGGCTTGTCCCTTATACCGATCTTATCCGACCTTATCGCTTCAAGCAAGAAATAAAGTGCACATGAAACGGGCATATGGCTTCATTAACGCAACAGGGTATTATAATATCTGCGTTAACCGCCTATCACTAATTACAACTCTACCTTGTCTTATTTGCTCGCTACGCCCTCTATTCATTGCTACATCGCCATCAAGTCTGACTATGGAAATGGGCCAATGACCAGGCCATTTTAATAAGCGGTTGCTTTGACTGCATAGAAATACCTCGACCCCGCATACTCTGATAAAGTCCATAGTTCATCCGCATTGCGATCATACGATAGATCCTCACAACCAGGCCACAGTCCCCCAGTGTACTCAGTTGCAACATCACCAGGTACCCACGTGAACAAGTCACCGTTGGTACTGGCACCATTGCTGCGGGATATATAGAAAGTACCGTTGATGGACAACGCGCCCTGCATGCGGAGAATGTCCACCTCGTATGCCCAAGTCGCTGTGGCAACTTTGCTGGTGGCAGTAAGGAGGCGTGTGGTATAATCGATGGAGAAGCGGACGAGACGGGGCGCGGCAACGGTGGAATCAGCAGCATATTCTCCAGCAATAATAGAGTCGGGCGTGGTAGTACGATCGAGAGCAATGAAAGACCATCTGAAGGGGACCGCAAGGGTCCCTGCTTGGTAGGAGAGTGTCTGGGGAATGACGTAAAGGTAATTGTAGGCCTCGTAATCGGTGCTGGACTGCCTGCCAATTCCATCACCGACGGTGACTTGGTAGATGTGGTCGAGATCAAAAACGCGGATCCCATTGCTCGTATCGACAAGGTAGAGGAGATGCCCGTACCACATCAAACCTCCACCATGGACATTCACGGCCTCGAAGTTGGGGTTCCCGGAAGAGTCGGTATAAGGCTGGACAAGGAGGGCGTTGCGGTACGAGGCTGCACCTGCGGCGGTGTGGTCGATGAAGGATACACGAACGCCCAGGCCTGTGTCTCCGCTGTCGTACCAATCAATGAGGATAACTTTTCTGGTCTCGTAGACTCCGACGTCCAGAGCGTCTGCAGAGGTTGTGATTCCCTGAGGTGTCCATTTTGTTGTATCTTCGTCGTCATAGCCTGTGACGTCTTCCCAAGTAAAGCCCTGGACGAATTCGGGAACAGAGACGGTCTGAGTGGGGTTGGCATGATTGGTGTCCGCGAGAACCTACACATTTTATAGTTAAGTTAAATGTCAAGGAGCGGATAACGTAGCCTCAGTCCACCCACCTCAGCGACGGTGACGATAGGTAAGATATCGTCCAGCAACGCAATGACTGTGTTTGAAGAGCTTTGGGTGAGAGTAAACTCGCTGGCATCCAGAGCAACACCAAATACAGCAGTTGCAGTTAAGAGAAGGGTCAAGGATGTCGCCCAAGTCATTTTGCACCCTCAAGTCTGAAGTCATACTTAGTGGACTGTTCTCCAAATAAATAGGCATTCTTGAAAGGAAGCTATAATGCATTCTGGGTGGTAGAATCGATATTGCTCCATCTGCCCATGTGGCACACGTCGCATGTGCCACGAGGGTTCCTGGAGGAACATGAGTACGTGCGTGCATCGTGACAAAACTTGGGCAGCGAAAGAACACCCACGATGTGGCGAATCTATTTTTGATCAAGACCAGATCAAGACCTTGTTGAGCAGAAGAGAACGTGTGTTGGCAGGCAAGTCGAGCTTATAAAACGTTGCAATTTCTATGTGTTCTAAAGATACTAAGACTATGCGCCATAGTCCCGGCATGTAAGATGAGATAATCTAGAGAGTATGTCCGTCCATTATTTCTTGCGAGCAAAACGAGACCTAAGTGAGCCCAATAGGCTGCCTGTCCGAATACGACACAGGTAAGTAAAGATATAGATGGCAACAATCTGCCCCACAAATTAGTCGCTGTCAAATTACAAAAGACCGAGAAACGCACATTGAAAATGACGTATGCAATGAAGATGCCGAAATTCCTCCAGTGGTGACTGTAGTAGATGTTGAAGCTCGACTCGAGGAACTGGTCTGTGGTTGCAAAGGCGCAGAACTCGCACCCGGAGGTCGCAGTCGGGTTCGTCACATAGCCACCAGCATTGTTTATGTAGGTCTGAAGGTAACCCTGACATGTCTGGCCCGAAGGAGGATCCAAGTTCACAAGCTCGACCGCAGAGCAAACAATCGGTCTTCGGCCAAGGGCTGGGCAAGGAAGTTAGGAATGGTGTGGGTTTAAGAAAACGATACGCACCTTGACCTATCAAACCTTCAATGAGATACGTATATGGTGATAGATGATACCTATACGGCGACATTAGATGAGTTGAGATATAGGCATGCTCGTGACTTACATCCATTTCCACCAGCCAAGTTCACGGAAGGGCTGGAGGACTCCATTGCTATCAGACTATTTAGCATAATCACACTTGAGTGGCCGAGAAGTACGTACAATGTGAGGACGAAGGAGAATAGCACTGAGAACAGAAGGGCCGCGATCTCTGCTGACGGTGCCATGGCGGCGACAGCCATCGCAAAGGAGGTGTAGTACAGCGGATACATGACCCCAAGCATGAGATAGGTGTATCCAGCCCTTGAGTTGTCGAAGGCAACGGTCCAGTACCAACACAAGTAGAAGAGCGATGAGCCGAAAATGTTCCATGGGAGTTCAGCGAGGAACTGTGAAGTGACGAGGGCAGTCCAACTGAACATCCTACTTGGGCGTTCTCGAATCTCGTAAATCTTGCGAGTGTCAAGGAAGGGAACCTGGATCTGATTAGACAACGGTGCCGAAAGGATGGTGGCCATGTAAACAGCCTGCAGAAAAATTGTCAGTGAAATCAAAAAAAATCGTCTCTTAGAAACACGTACGAAGAGCTGATTCTGAGTACCCTGTTGGGAATTCTTTGCCTTAAAGAAGGTAAACTAGGAAAGGAGTTAGCTAAGGAAGTAATATCAATCGAAGAAGTAACAAACCCCGATGAAGATGCCACCAAAAATGTCCAGAGTGAGCTTCGCAAGAATGTAGGTAGGGTTCCTCCAGAAGCCACGCGAGTTGCGAACGAGGAGTTCTTTGAGTTGGTGGACCCAAGGTGTGGCAAATTCGGAATGGAAAGCTTCAGCGACAGGAGGGCGATTGCGACCTTCGGTATGGATGTTGTCCAGTTCCACCTGCGTGTCAGCTGCCTCAGGTGAGTTTTTCCAAATTTCGTGCCTATAAGTATGCATCATAAGTATGGTGTCAAATATGTGATGGTCCCCTCACCAATTAACATCAGTGGAAGCCGTGGCACCAGCGCCAATGACGTCTAACATGAACTCGGCACTAAACAAAGGATCAAAACTGATGATGATGACGGCCATACAACTTCTACTTACGGATTTTCAGCAGGTTCGCAAGCACGTGAGCCATTCTTCTCGAAGTAACGGATGAGTGTAGTCGCGTTATGACCCAAGTCACCAAAGTAGACAGTCTGGCCGCCCTTGCGGAGGAGAAGTAGTCTGTCAAACACCTGAAGTTAAAGGAATTGAGTCTCAATTAAGTCCAATGTGAGCACAAGAGAAACTGACCTGGAACAACTCTGCGGAAGGCTGATGAATACTGTGCAAGACATTAGTTGAAAGTAAAGTTAAGGAGGAAAACACCTTAAACGTACGTGCAAAGAATGGCTTGACCATTGTCAGCGAGGTTCCTCAAGAACTTCATAATGGCCCAAGCACTTTGAGAATCAAGACCAGACGTGGGTTCGTCAAGGAAGAGAAGGAGTTTGGGCTAATGAACACCGCATCAGTACATACACAGAGCTGTTATGCATACAAAACCAAGTACCTTTGCAGCCAACTCAACAGCAATAGTGGTACGCTTGCGGAATTCGATGTTGAGAGATCCAACAGCAGCTTCGGCGTAGGCTTCTAGTCCGCACATCTTCAAGCACTCTTCGACGCTGAATATCACATTAGAAGTGACCTGAAGCGAACGACGATAAAACTCACTAGGCTTCCTTCTCGGCCATTGGGACAGAGGCAGGTTGACGGAGCGAAGCAGAGAAACGCAAAGCTTCACGAACAGTATCCGTAGGTGTATGTGTGTCCATTTGTTGACAATAACCACTACACGAAGAGGTCAATGAAAAAGTCGTCGGCAAAGTAAAGCTGATCAGACCTCTGAGACTGGAAGTCCAGGGGCGGATGTTGTCCGTTAACGAAACGATCACCCTCAACCACTCCCGTGTCCACGCGTTGTGCCAGAACGTTAAGCAAGGTGGTCTATAACATGATATTAATCAGTCACCATTTACTAACAAGGTTGTACAAGATGCTCACTTTTCCAGCTCCAGATTCACCCATAAGAGCCGTGAGTTTCCCGGGAACGACATATCCAGAGACATCGTCGAGGAGCACGCGATGGCCACCCGATACCGGGACGGTGTACTTGAGATGCTGCCAGGAGAAGAAGTCCTTCATAGCCGGTGTCGTAGCAAGCGCATTCTGGGCTGCTTCCTTGTCCTGGTCCGTACCGACGGGTTGGCTGGCATTTATTGACTGTTCCTCATCGACAGGGTCGGCATCTTCGACACCTGCAGCCTTTGTTCCGCGCTTGTAAAGAACCATGCTCGTTTCTCCCGCGATGGCAGTGTTGAACTCGGTAAAGAACAGAAGAGCGGCGATGAAGCCCATTCCGAAAGCGACAACGATTCCAAAGTTCTTTTAAAAGCCACGTCAGACTGTAATCCAAAAGCCGAGGAGGACGATGAGACGCACCATCCACATATGAGAGTACTTGTAACCATAGGAAAGCCTGATAAAATCATTGCCGTCGACGTAATCTTGACCTTTAACTGATCCGACAGTAGAACAGACTTGGTTTGCCAGACCGATGCTCTCATATCCTGATCCTTGAGGTACGAGATTGGAGCACGTGCCTTTGAGGGTATGGAACTCGTTTGCGACGATACTCTCGAACCCATAGCGGAGAGGCTGAAAGGCAACGGTATGAGTGGGGCGTATGCCGGTGTAGAGAGGCAAACACTCACATTGATGTACGAGATCCATCGTAAGGCTCCGATCATAGACGTTTTTGGGATGGTATAACCACTACGTACCTCGGCGTCAGCGCACGTTCCCAGAAGAATGAAAAGAATGGCAACGCACGTATAGATAACCATAGCAAGCAGCATGATACCCGAGACGGCCTGAGCGGTCGCTTCAGCCTTGAAAGCCGCAGCCATTCCTCTGAACCATGCCCTCATCGTGAGAGACATCGTCAACAGGAACAGGTAGAATATACTGGAAATTTTCAGCTCAATAATGATAGGGAAAAAAGAAGGACTCACAAGAATTGGCCAGCAGAGGTCTGCAAGCCAACGATGAAGTAGAGTAAGATTCCAAAGACGACGGTTGTAATGAACGTGATAGGTATGTCGACGATAGTCATAGCAAGTCTGTAGACAATGGCGTTGAGCGAGTTTATAAATATGTGAAAGGTGTAGCAGAGAACGTACGCTTCGATAAAAGGATGGTACATGGCCGCCTTGGCGTGACGGCTAACAATCGGGCGTTGTTTGAACAGGGCAGGGATTTCAGCCATACTCGACAGCGCAGAGAACAAAAGAGCACTAAAAATGTTATGAGCTCTGGCCAAAGATCTGACAATTCTTTAGGGCTCACAAGAACAGAACACCACCACGAGAAAAGTAGGCCGAAGTGGCGTCTGGAATTTGTACGAAGACCGTGCCTACGATAACGCCCTGGAAAACGAAAGAGCTGGAGTAATAGGTGGGTGAGGGCGTGAAGGACCTTCAAAGAAAATCAACTCACAAAATGAGGAAATAAGTCGCCATTTTGTTGCCCCACAAGATCTGCATCCTTCGCCTCATGACTGCCCTTGTCTGCATGGGAATGGAGATGGTGTATGGACTACAACGAAATAATGAAGTGAGTGAGACACTGCACACAAGACACAAAAAAACACGCACGATTTCTTCGGCATCCGCTTCGCATGTTCAGCACGAACACTCTGTCCATACGCCATTGCCCTCTCCGGCACACCAATGAACGCCTCCTTATACATCTCCATATCCCTCCTATTCTGCTTCGCGACATCCGACTTCAAGAAGTGTTGTGCAAACTCGTCTGCTGTGCGGGGCATCGGTCCGAAGTCGGGGCGGGGGATACGGCCGTTAGGGTCTGTAACAGCGACGAGGAAATCAGGCGTTGTCTGCCTGTTGGCAGGCTGATAGCCCATGTCGATGAAATATTGTCGGGCTTGGTCGGCGGGGCCAAAGTATGCCATACGGCCTTCGTAGAGAACGCAGACTTTGTTGAAGAGCTCATAGAGGGTCTCGCCGGCTTGGTAGATCGAGACGATAGTCGTTTGGTGGTCAATATCGGTGGCGATACGCAGGGCACGCCCGAACTCGAGGGCTGTTGACGAGTCCAGGCCTCGGGTTGAGCTAAAGACGATCACATGAGTATGAAGAAGCAAAGAGGTAAGCTGGGAGCACGACGTACTTGTCCCATGACTGGATACGACTCCTCGTAGCGAGCGCCTCAGCAATCGATACACGCTTCTTCTCACCACCTGAAACACCCCGAATGGCAGCATCACCAACTGGGGTATTTTGAACATGACTCAGGCCAAAGATAGTCGAGAGGATCTCCGTCATCTTATTGACGTACGTGCCCTTCGACTCCTCAATACGGGCGTGAGGCACACGAGTCTTCGCAGCGAAGTCGAGCGTCTGCTTGACAGTCATGGTAGGGAAGTGATAATCGTCCTCTGGGCAGTACTGCACGTCGCCGCGGTAGTGTTTGCGGATTTGTTCGGGGGTGAAGGAGTCATAGTGGACATCGCCCTCCACAGAGTGATATTCGTCGCGGTGGTTGGCGAGGACTTTGAGGAAGGTGGTACAGCCCGAACCAGGTCGGCCCAAAACGACTGCGGGAAGAAAGTAAGACAAAGGTATCCGGGTGTGGAGAGAATAAAATACACACGTAGCATTTCACCTGGGCGGACGACACCCTCGAAGCCACTGAGGATGTTGCGCAAAGGAGGGTTGCGAAGCATTTGAAGGTGTTGAAAGATCGTTACGGGATTGAGAATATCAAGAACGGTATTGAAGAATGCCGCAGACGATCCTAAGCCAGTAACACGAAGGTTTTCAAACAATACACCGAGCTCGCGAGCCTGGATTTGAGCCTGGTCGCGTCTAAGCAAGAGGCAAAAAATCAGCCCAAGGTTTCAGAGAAAAAATAAGCAACACAAGACGGACCTCTTGATGATTACCCTTAGCGTCTTCTGGAAGTCGAAAGATCCCGTTGCCGTCAGTGTGTCATCAGAGCCCATTGATTCCGTCTGCTCCTTCTTCTCGCCGCGACCCGTTGCGGCTGACATACGCGAAAGCGTCCTATTGAGGTTCCGGACGCCATCTGGGTCGAAAAAGTCAACGTCCATGTGTGATGCATGAGATCCTCTCCGTTGCTTAGGAGAGCATTTGGACTTTGCAGGGACCGAGTCTGGATTGGGCGAATTCTGAGCGGCAGTTTCGTGGTGGTGATGGTGATGGTGGTGGTGGTGTAGTACATGGTGAGCCTGAACGGCTTCACGCGACGGAAGTTCAGAAAGTTCAGAAAAAGAGCCACCAGCGGAGTGTAAGCCCTCGGGCTGTAGGTTGGCGGCCATAATAAGAAGAAATAGTTAAAAAGTTATGGCGTCTCGGAAGGTGAGCACGACATTTATATGTGGCGAATTAATCTCCTCAGACTAAAGTGACATAAGCGGCCCGAGAGATATACAGAGAAACGATCGGTCCAGTCGCCCTCCACGAGTACTCAACTTTAATGACGTCCGGCCCTTTCTGCTGAGCAATACCTTAGTTTCGCTTTACACTGCATAAAAGACTCACCCTGTACTCGGTCCCTTCTGTCCTCCGTGTAAGGCTCTCAGTAAGGCTATCTATATAATTTTTTGAGTCAATTTCGGGTGGATAGTGGGGCCGGTTCCCCATGTCTCAGTTGATACCGCCGATTACATGGTTTACAATGTTGTTTTCCTCTTGTAGTGCGTAGCTGCAACAAAAACGTTGAAACAAAGTACGGAGCAGTAATCCGGAACACTCTAATCATCGCAAGTCATGGAAAATGAAAGCCTGATGAAAGCGAAGACGGCACTGGCCATGTCAGCGTCCGGGAACACCGTTGAGGCGCAAAATGGATGACGTATGTGTCAGCCAAGAACTTTCTCGCCCCGGACGGTGTTTTGGTTTGTTATTTATGAAAGTCTTAGCCTTTGAAATCTTTACGCTTTCACCTACTGATATTGTACTGGATGATATTCAATATTCATGTTCCAACTTATAGTCTATTCAAACACCCTCAAGACACATTATTCGCTTCAAAACATCTCATCACCTACGGAGAGATCCAGACAACACGGAATCGCCCCTCGGCACCGAGCTTATATTTGAGATAATGATTCAGATGATAGTGGCACAATCCCTTGGTTGAACTCGTATCTCATCGATCATCTCTCGAGTACTTGCAACAAGCATAGGGCCGGCTAACCAATCTACCAGCATATCCAGAGTCAGCAATGCCGTGCAATGTCCCACGTCACTAGAACAAAGAACTTCTCCAACGAAATGATCGGCATGCACGCACTTAAATCTACACCGTCATTTGGACCCCATATCCCTGAAACGTGAGATCAAGGATTCCGCCACCAGATCACGCCATATCAATTT
>JABAJS010007606.1:0-117186 GCA_018221635.1 Tephrocybe sp. 10521TJB
AGACTCACATGCGATTTCAGCCCATATTCAGCAGCCTCAGATCGACGAGGCAACTCTACTTGCCATGCAACAGCATATGGCGCAACAAGCGGCATTTTCGCAGATCCCTGACGTTGTTAAAGGCGTGAGTTACGGTCCATACACAGATATGACAGTTGAGGTGTAACCCTTTCCACCCAGTTCATCGTGCACTTCCACCAAGCAGTCCTCGATAACAATCTCGCGGAAATTACGATCGCGTACGAGAGTGGCTGGAACAAGTATACCGAAAAGTTTTACTCGAGAAGCGAGTGGCCAGAAGCGGAGGTCATTGCACCCTTGGTGAATGATGGTGCGTTTTTTTCGTGTCTTTTCCGTTTCTTCAAAAACCTCATAATAACTCACACAGATCCCATCTTCCTCATCCTCTATCGCGAACTCTACTACCGTCACGTTTACTCCCGCCTCCAACCCAACATCGATGATCGGTTTCATTCATACGAAAACAGCTGCGAGCTGTTCAACTACCTCCTCAGTGCGTCTTTCTGCCATTCTCCCATCCCATCATTGCTGATTTTTCTGCTATAGACTCTGAGGGTCCCGTACAACTCGAACTACCGGAACAGTGGTTGTGGGATATCATTGACGAATTTATCTACCAGTTTCAAGTATTCTGCACTTGGCGCTCAAAAGTGAAGTCGAAGACCGAGGATGAGCTCATGATGTTGGCCGAAGGCGGACCAGTAAGTCTGTGCAACTCGATTTGCGTCGCTTGTAGCTGACGTTGGACTAGATCTGGAGCTCGTACAGTGTCCTCAATGTCCTCTACTCCCTCATCCAAAAATCCCGCATCAACGAGTACATTGTTGCTCAACAAGAGGGTAAAACACCGGAGGAGATTGCGTTTGTTTACATTCCCTTCGCCCTCTTTACCTTATATCTGACTATATCGTAGCGAGATCGTCGGAGAGTATGGTCAACGCCCTCTTTACCGCAACCTTGGCTACTTCTCCCTAATCGGCCTCTTGCGAGTCCATGTGTTGTTGGGAGACTTCACTCTTGCTCTGAAGGTCATGGAGAACGTTGAGCTCAACCAGAAGGTGAGACGGACCGTCAATCATTCCTTGCAATTTGGGTATTGACATGAAAATAGTCGCCGTTCACTCGTGTCACTGCATGCCATGTTGCAACCTACTACTACGTCGGATTCTGCTACATCATGCTCCGCCGTTATCCAGATGCCATTCGGACCTTTGTGAATGTTCTTAACTTTATCATGCGGATGAGGCAATACCACACACGGAGCTACCAGTACGATCAGGTAAAATTGTTGTCGCTTTGGGCTATGCAGTAGCTTATTTTCCCGGGACAACTAGATCAGCAAGACAGCTGACAGGATGTATGCTCTGTTTGCCGTGTGCAATGCTCTATCGCCAAGCAGGCTCGACGATAACGTTGCCAACATCTCGAAGGAACGTTACGGAGAGCAACTTGCTAAAATGGCTCGTGGAGGGTACGCATCGAATACTCCTGCTAAACAAGATTTTGACTTCTCTCCTTTAGAGAGGATTCCTTGCCTGCGTTTGAGGAGCTGTTCCTTTACGCCTGTCCGAAATTCATCACTGCTAACCCCCCTCCTTATGATGATCCGGCCGCCCTCGCCCTTCTCGTCACTCCTTCCTCACCAACCGACTCCTCCGGCCAGGCTAGCACATTGACCGCTCTTGATCCCACTCACCGTCACCTTAGCCTCTTCTTGGCTGACGTTGCTGCTCAAGCACCTGTACCTACGCTTCGGAGTTTCTTAAGGTTGTACACAAGCTTAGGAGCTGCGAAGTTGGCAAACTTCCTGGATGTTGATGAAGAGGAGATTGTGCAGGAGATGATGCTGATGAAGCAGGTTAGCAAGAGCGTGAGTCGGGTGCCTGGGACTGAGAAGGGAAGCCTCTTGGATGGGGAGACGATCACGACCAGTGACCTCAACTTTGTTATCGCCGAGGTAAACTTTGAAGTCTTAGTGTCATGTGTGTGCGGAACTGACTTGCTTGGGCCTACAGAATATGATCCATATCACCGAATCTACCATTGGTAGACGGTATGCAGGGTGGTTTATCAAGAACACGGAACGTACCGCGCGGATATTCGATGATTTGAAGAACATGCCGTTACCTCAGGCTCCCAAGAACGCTATTATGCCTGCGTCGGCTAACTCAACACCTGCTGGGGGGGATGCCCAGCCAAAAGGATCGAGAACGGGTGGACAAAAGGTTGCTTGGGGAGGAGCCAAGGTCGCCTGATTGATTACTTGCTAGTGTCTGTTATTTTTGTGTATAAGATCTCATGTCTAGTGAGGGTAACCGAGGCAAGAACATATGGATGCTAAGTAAATTTGGAACATATTTCTGTTGCGAATTCCAAGCCTGCCAACTCGGGGGAACATCGCACACAGACTTGCCTCGGGAGGTCATCTGATGAGCGGAGTCCACGTGACTTACGCGCCGGCGGAGAGTTTGAAGCGTTGTCAGGGCTGTTTCTCTTGTGTAGCCGATTTGATTTCGTTCCTTGTCTGCTTAGCTTGCCTTGCTATTTGAGCCCGGCACGGTCCTTTTTGTGGTTCCCTCTTGTCATGTGCCTCGTGTCCCGGTCCTCTTTACCGTTCTGCACAAGATCCACTACTGTATTTTCTACTGCTTCTTCCTCCTCAGCCGCTCAGTAGCCCTTGTCGTCGCGTAACTTTTGCTCCACGATGAAGCTAGAAGTTCTTCCGTACGCCATGGCTCGGGACTTCTTCGGTATCCCCTATATATTGCTGGGGTATTCGGTATGGGAGACCATCAAGATGTGGGTAACTCGCCTGCTTGCGTTGGCACACCTCATCAAGTTATCGACGTCTGCACCATCCGGTTTCCCTTCATCGGGCAATGGCTTGTGGTTCACGACACCGGGCGACGTCTGGTCGAAGGAGTGGCTACCTGTCGGTAATGGATACCTCGCAGGTGAGCACCATGTCTTGAAGATCCGCGGATCATAACTCAACTCACGATCGTAGCAACGGTGCCCGGAGGGACCTCGTACGAGACCACTCAACTGAACATCGAATCCCTGTGGAGTGGTGGTCCGTTTTCTAACAGCGTGAGCTTGAGTTCTTACCTCGAATGACAAGTCAACCTGATCACGCCGGACACAAGTCATACAACGGTGGCAACAAGCTACCTGCTGCTCGGTTCTCAACTGCCAAAGCTATGAGTGATATTCGCCAACAAATTTTCCAAAGCCCGACTGGCGATATCGACAGTACGTCGCGTTAATTGACGCCAGGAGTGGTACTAACGCAACATGCGCAGGTATTGATCAACTTGAGACAGACGCCGGAGCTTATGGCTAGTTCTTTTTGCTAGACTGGATGGATATTTGCTGATGCTGCGACTCATAGGTTCATATGCAGGAGCAGGGTTTCTCATATCAGGTATCAACACAACTGGCAAGGTATCAAACTATGGTCGCTACTTGGATCTTGATCAAGGGATTGCCCGCACGACATGGACACAATCAGGGACCACCTACGTTCGGTGAGACCCTCCCACAAAATTCCATAGCAATTCAACCTGAGCACGAATGATTAGCTCTACAATCTGCTCAAACCCTACACAAGCGTGCACACAGCACATAACTACAACTTCAATTTGGAACCCCTCCCTTCCAGACCTCTCTTACGCCTTTACGTCGTCCCCCGAATCTGGCATGCCAACACCTAACATCACATGTTTAAATTCAAATACTTTACGAATACGCGGAGCCATCGAGGCTGGTGGCATGATTTACGAAATCCTAGCTAGTCTCCAAACCACCCCTATTAAATCCAATGTCCCAACAGTACAGTGCACTCAATACCCGGTCCCATCTGGCGCCCCCTTTAACGCCACCCTCCAAGTCAAGGCTGGCACCGTAAGCGAGGCATGGATTTCTTGGGTCGGAGACACAGAGTACTCCATGGATGCAGGCAACGCCGCTTCTGACTTCTCGTTCCGCGGACCAGACCCTCACAACGCCCTCGTCTCCCTCATATCTTCATCAGCTCTAGGATCCACCCCTTTCTCTACGATACTGGACCAGCACGTCGCAGACTACAAAAGCGCACTTACAGACAAGTTCTCCCTCTCTCTCGGCCAAACACCTCGGCTCGATGTTTCGACGGACATCCTCAAAGCCGCCTACCAGGTCGATATCGGTGATAGATACTTGGAATGGGTGCTCTTCAACTACGGGCGATATATGCTGGCCAGCAGTTCGCGAGGCGTGCTGCCTGCGAATTTGCAAGGCAAGTGGGCTAATGGGTATTCAAACGCGTGGAGTGCAGGTGCGTCTTAACATCAAATTTAGGCTTTCATTGAGCTTATGATTTACCCATAGATTACCGTATGTCGTGCGATTTCATGGTGCTTCCAAGCCTACTAAAACCCACCTAGATTCGAATATTAACATACAAATGAATTATTGGGCAGCGGAAATGACTAACCTAGACGTTACCATCCCTCTTTTTGATTATTTCGAGGTTTGTGGACTTGCCTCGATGATTCGATCCACGTTTTTAACATCTCAACAGAAAACCTGGGCACCACGCGGTGCTTACACTGCCCAAGTCCTCTATAATATTTCAAGAGGTTGGGTTACTCATGACGAAGTAAGCACATGCGGAAACTCATTTGTACAACGACGATCTAATAATTTTTGTATCAGATGAATGTCAGCACATCTTTTACCTGATGATTGAACCTTGACTCACGACGTGATAGATTTTTGGACATACAGGCATGAAGGGCCCAGGAGATACTGCTCAATGGGCCGACTATCCTGGTACGTTGTATCATCACTCAACAATACAAGGTAAACTGATTCATTTGCTCCATTTTAAGAATCTAATGCTTGGATGGTTAGTCGCATCCACCTAACGCAATCCTACATGCTAACGCCTAGTCCCCCAGATGATTCATGTTTGGGACCACTTTGACTATACTAACGACATCGCGTGGTGGAAGGCCCAAGGTTGGCCACTCCTCAAGGTATGTTCATCTAGATCAACTACTCTGGTAGCCTGCTCAAGGTGTAACATCTCCAAGGGTGTAGCGAGCTTCCACCTCGACAAATTAATTCCCGATCTTTACTTTAATGATTCGACACTTGTTACAAGCCCCTGTAATTCACCGGAACAAGTACCAATTACTTTTGGTGAAACTCTCCAAAGCCTTCATGGTCGACTTGAATTAATCTGAGTTTGATTAGGGTGCGCACATGCTCAGCAACTGATATGGCAGTTGTTCAATGCTATCGAGAAAGGATTTGATGCTTCTGGCGACACCGACACCGCTTTCCTCGCAGGTACGTTTATGCGGGTTTTATGCATACTTCTTTTTCTAACACGCAGGAACAGAGGTCCAGGCCAAGCGCGCTCAGATGGATAAGGGTATCCACATCGGCTCTTGGGGTCAGCTCCAAGGTACGTGCTTTTTTATCACATCGCCAAGCTCCCTGTCTCACCGCTCTCACAGAATGGAAAATCGACAAAGACTCCCCAACAGACACCCATCGCCATCTTTCCCACTTGATCGGCCTCTACCCAGGATACGCCATTACAGGATACGATCCGTCCATTCAGGTCCCTTCCAAATCAAAGGAACAAGTTATTGACGCGGCCACAATTAGCCTGATCCATCGAGGGAATGGTACAGGGCCCGATGCTGACTCTGGTTGGGAAAAGGCGTGGAGGGCAGCCGCGTGGGCACAGCTTGGGAATGCTTCTATGTTCTATCACGAGTTATCCGTAAGTTTTTATGGTATGTGGAAGATTATATGGCGCTGAAGAGCATCAACCACAGTACACGATAAACCGCAACATTGGGCCTAACCTGATGAGTCTCTACGATCCCTTCGACCCCGATCCAATCTTCCAGATTGACGCGAATTTGGGATATCCTGGTGCAGTTCTCGTAAGTCTACAATCCATACGTACTTTCTCTCTTTGCCTAGTTATTATTCCTCACCCTGATCCGTAGAACGCGTTGATTCAAGCTCCGGACGTCGCCAGCTACTCCATCCCTCTAACAGTGACTCTTCTCCCCGCCCTCCCCAATCAATGGCCGTCAGGATCCATAAGCGGTGCGCGTATCCGAGGCGGCCTGACCATCGACCTGCAGTGGAAGAATGGTAAACCAGCGAGCGTGAATGTCCAAGCGGACGCCAATGTTGTTGCGCGGGATGTGCTGATTGTATATGGAGGACAGACGTTAATGTCGTTCACGACGTCGAATGGGATGAGTAAAGCTATCAGCAACTTCTAATTGTCAATAAATTATCATATGTACATCAGCGGATGAAATTGAGGGAAATCGGGGAACAGAAGTGAACCTGAAGCGACAGTTCAAAAGGTCAAGCTTCAGGCTCTGAAAAGCAGACGATGTAAGTATTCAAATTCAAACCTATCAAAAGATTTGCTCGGACACCAAAAGTTTTTCTCTGGGCTTGCCAGAGTGCCCCAGTGAAGACTGAGTACTGCGGCCTTCGTTTTTAGAATGGACGATTTAAGATCATGCTATTCAAGCAGCCTTCTGTTCGATCACCTTGAAACGAATAACAACCAACAAGAAAGGCTCAATGCGATGCAAATAGGTAAACGACCAGCTGCAGATGGTTCGGATTTACTTTTTGTTAGGAGGTACTGGGAAGTACATAGTGACATCGATCGTGTAATAACTGAATTATAGCAATACATATCTCCTGCATAGATCGAGAATTTAGATTTGCGTATATTATATTAGCAGGGTAGGTGGAGGACAGTGTATTTATTTTAACATGGTTACGAGAACACTTAGATCACAAAAGGGCTCAAGGAGGGTATGTGGGGGGATGGGAAGTATAAAGATAAAGAGAGCGTCTTGGTAATGGCAATGGGGAGCATTTCACGAACTTGAAGGAAGGAGGATGTGGGAAGAGACATGAGATGTGAGGCATGAGGACATGCATGGTAGTATTAACAGGCCGAAAGACTTGAGACGAATCCTTTATGCAGTCAAAGGATGGTGATGAGCGTGCAATGTAGAACAGAAGCAAAGCCGGGGGAGATCGTGAATATGCAGAGGCAACGTAGGCAGGCAGTAATGGCGATGTAGTTGTGGTGTGAAGAAGAGCTCTTAAAGTAACGAATAATAAGAAGGATCCGGGGACATCATGAACAGAAAAAGAAAGTAACAGACGAAGATGGTCGTATCTGGCGCCTCAGCTGGGTATCTCTTGCTGAATATCAACAGTAGTGCCCTCAGAATATTCAGCAGTCGCAGGATGAGGATCGTCCTTTCGTTCTTCATCCACAGTTACTGGAGGGCCCCCGGGCCCCTTTTCCTCCGGCTCATCCATCCTTTCTGTAGCAGGCGGCTGTTCCTCCAACTCCTCCTGTGGAGGACTAAATACCCGATTCACATTCCCAAAATCCGAAAGGGAAGGGAACGTAAACTCTGTCGGAGGTGAATCCTTGTCCTTCTCCCCCCTGTCACGATCCTTCCCCTTCCCCTTCCTCGACAGTGCCCTAATACTCCCCGGGCGCTTCAGGATCGCATCCGCCAGTACTTCATTAAGCCCGCCCTCATCATCGTCCTCGCCCTCACTATACACGCCATCCCCTCCCTCGACCGCACCTTCCTCACCAACCCATCCATCACTCCCCTCTTCCCATGCTCGTTCGCCAGGCAGTCGCGCCCCAGCAGTACGAGTACGTCTCCTTCCCCGATCAAGGGAGGAAGGCGTAGGGGGCGGCGGGGTCCCGGATGACGCAGTTCCGCCCGCCAGGTCAGGCGAGTGAGATCCTACCGAGGACGATCCGGCAACGGAGGACGGGCCGCTCCCAGACGAGGCACCCACTCCCGTGCCCGTGGTCGCGGGATGCGGGAACAACATCGAGTACAGATTGTTCGGATGCGGGGATGTCGCGGAATACGGAGAATAAAATGGCGAGTGTGGGCTTTGGGCATGGGCTATTGACATGGGCGGGAGGATAGTTGGTGAGGGAAGCATCCCGCTACTCCCCAGTAGCATCTGCGCCTGTGCTGATGGGATTTGAAGGTGCGGTGGAGGAGAATGCGGGTTTGACGTCGGTGGCGAGAACTGGTACCCGTTCGGTAAATGGCCGTTGGGGGCACCGGTTCCGTTTGGCGCATTGCCTCCGGGGGACATATGGTGTTGTGGGTGCGGGGAGGCCTGACCCGACATCGAGGCAAGTAGAGCACCGTAGCTCTGCGCCTGGTTCATGTAAAGATGTAACTGCGTTTGAAGCTGTAGCACATCCATGCGAGAAGCAGAATGCAAAAAAGAAAAGTCAGAAACGTAAAGATATCAAAAGAGCATCGGATCGTACTTCTGCTTCCCTGCGCCTCCATGTCGAGCTTTCCCATCGCATCATCTCGAGTTCTTTAGTGCAGCGTTCCAAGTCGACTTTGAACTTTTCTTCTCTCAACCGCGCAGCTTCCAGCGCCCCTCTCAGCGAAGCAAGCTGCGTCTGCACCGATAGTGACGGAGGTGGGGTGCTTGTGCCCGACAGAGGGGTAGGGGGTCTCCGTGGAGTAGGTGCCCGGCGAGGGGTGCTACTGCTCCCGTTCGCATGACCATTCCCGTTCAAATGCGTGCCATTTGTCCCACGACTGGGTCTCGGAGAAACCGGAGAGCTTAAAGATGGAGCTGCAGACGCATTCAGTGACGGGAATGAAAAGGCATGTCCCAAGTCCTCCTGAGTGTCCAACGTAGCTGACAAAGGTACCGTGTTGGTCGTTGGGGAGTTGAAACGCGATGAGGATGATTGCGCATCTGACGAGTACGTGTCAAGTTGTGAGATCGAAACTGGGATGGCGGAAGGCCTTGTAGCGGTAATAGAATCTGGGCCGCGTGATGTAGATCTAAAACGAGAGCCTTTGCGATGTGGCGTGACATTAGAAGTTGGCGCCGGATTCTGACTCGTACCATCCCAGTCCCAAGGCCCGGGGGACTGTGACTTGCGAACAATTGGGGTGCTGATAGAAGTAGCAATGGCTTTGTTATATGGGGCTTCCGCGTCTGTCTGAGGCACGGTAGGGGTCTTTCCGGACTGGGATAAAGTCGGGGAAGTGTTCGGGGTTATAACAAAGTCAGAGGACGCTGTGGAATTTGTGTGGGATTGGGACGCGGAAGATGATGAAGAGGGGGGGAAGTTCGGGGAAACGGGGTTTCGCAAGGATTTCGGCGTGTCGGATGCCAGCAACGACGACGTGGAGGAAGAGGGGTCAAGATCGGGCTGGGCAGGTGATGAAGGAGGGTCGGGATTGGATGATGTCGAAGATATTGCTGCGAGTGTCTCGTTTTCGTTTTCGTTTTCGTCGTCGCCATCACCCGTATGGCTTCCTTGGTTGGATCCTGGATAAGGGCTAGCTCGTTCTAGGCTCCTTAGCGGTGATCTATGGTTTGAATTGGACGAAAGAGACCGCGAAGACGTTGCCTGTGAAAGACCTCGAGAGTGGCGAGTCACTTCATCGATTTTGGGCAGCATACCACGCCTGGAATCATCTAAAATACCAGATTTAACGAGTAATTTGCCCTTCTTAGGATTTTTCAAAAGGTCCTTGAGGGGATCCTTGCCGCGTCGTCGTCTCTCCTTTGACCTCTTTGAATCCTTGGCCTCACCGTCGTCGCCGAGGTCATCGCGGGCAGCGATCGCCGTGCTTGCATGCGCCCCCTTGGAGCTGCCTGCAGTTTTAGACTCAGAACCTAAAAGCTCGAGGTCGGTTGTCACTGAAGAGTCAGGGACCCTGTGAGCGATCTCACCCAGTTGAGTGGCAAGAATGTTTCTCGGACCCGACCGCCAAACAAAGGCGGAACCAGCGAGGAGGAGGGTGGCGAGAGTGGTGGCAACAATGAAACGGGGATCGTTGTGGATGGCGGTGTTGGGACCCAGTTGGTCGCCGTCGTCCATAGTAGCCAGGAGGGATGGAAGCGCGTTGTACTTGGCCAGGCAGCAAATTCACCCATATGAGCCTTTCGAACTCCGATGACCCAATCAATAAATGTCTATTCTCGGTACAAGCCGTGCCTGGAGAATGTCTTCTCGTCCTTTCTCAAGCGCAGAACTCGCGCATTCCTAGTAGCTGCCTCATTGTTCGCGGGAGCTTGCATTCACGTCCGGACATCGCGTCACTGGAACTTGCTGGGAACTCTCTCAGCAGCAGTAGCAGCCTAGTACTCGTCCTGACTCGTCCTGATCCAGATCAAACTCTTTGTGATTTAAGCAGACAAGAGGGAAATTTCCTCATCAAAAATAGGCTGGCGTTAGAAGGACTTGGGTGACGTGTTTTGAGATACGCACCGCAAGGCTGCCCCGCCTAGAATAACTATCTCGGCAATTTCCGTCAACCCCACGGCCCGATAAACCATCATCAGCACCCTCTGCTCCTCCTCTACAACCATGTCAACCAGGATCGCCCTCCTGATCTGTGGCGGTCTTCCTGACAACCTTCGCGCCACATACGGCGACTACAGCGTCGTTTTCTCCAATTTTCTTAGGTCTGCTCTGCCCAGGCACGATGCCGAATTCTCGCTCGATCCGTATGATGTTGTCGACCAAATACAATATCCCTCTGACCAGCAGCTCGATTCCTATGATGCTATCATGTACACGGGGTCAGGTAAGCCACGCGTATCCAGCTCTTAGAGCGCGCGTCCTTAATCAGACGCCTACGTACCATCGAACATGCAGCCGCCTCCGCATACGAGGACGTGGAGTGGATCAACAAACTCGTGGCCTTCACCGCCCACATAGTGCATGCGCGTCCCAATATCAAGATCATAGGTGAGCATATCAACCCATTATCTGCACGCGCACACCACACGGGGCTCCGCGCTAATATTGCTGCTGCCGCATGAAGGCATATGTTTCGGCCACCAGATCATCTCGCGCGCTTTAGGAGGTGAATGTGTGCCAAATAAGGGCCTATGGGAAGTCGGGCCCACGCCAATCGACTTGACAGACCTCGGGAAGAAACTTCTCAAGGTTGACACGCTGGTAAGTCAAAAAATTTGCATGCGACCTTGATCTGATGACCCACAATTCATATTCGAACCCAGAACATCCAGCAAATGCACCGGGATCACGTTCCCTACGTCCCGCCGACATTCCACCTTCTTGGTTCGACGCATGTTTCGCTGAACCAAGGCATGGTCCGCTTCGCACCCGGTACAGAACCCGAGCAGCGAGACCTCGCTCATACCCACATCATCACGTTCCAGGGTCATCCCGAATTCGTAGAAGGCATTGTATCTGGCCTCGTAGCTATCCGGTCAAAAACCGGAATCATGAGTGCGGAAGTAGCAGCGGATTGTGAGCGACGGAAGAACTGGAGGAACGATGGTGTCGATGTCCTAGGTAAAGCCATATGGGGCGTCATGGGCGTTACAGGGTAGAGCAATAAGGATTAGGATCGTCAGGAATGTAGAGGATAAGAGACAATGTACAATACCAATGCCCCGCAGTAATACCCCGCAGTCTTAACGGCTCTATAATTCACCGATAAGGTGGAGCATCATGCATCATGTAGGGCGTGGGGCAAGAGTGGGGTAGAAATAATGATATATATCATCCCAGTTTGAATTATAAACCGAATATTATGCTGATAGATGCCAAGTGTGTATAAATTACAGTGATTCCCAAGTGAGAGAAGGAACATAAGCAGGAATGAGATGCAGATGGCTGATGTCTATGTCTTGAAGACGATGATCAAGATGAGCAGAACGAAGATAAGAACTCCGATAGTGACAGTCGAACCTAGAGCCCAATTAGCCACACCGCAAGACTCGAGAAATCAAACCACGAACCATTATTCTTCGCCCCCTTTGCGACCCAATCCAACCTTCTCCTCGCGCTCGTGAGCCTACTCTCCGTCCGATCTATATCTGTATCAAGCTCCTGCAACAACCCATGATGCACATCCAATTCATCATTAATCTGTATCGATATATGGTGCTGCTTATTGATAGAGTGCGACAGCCTATCCAGATGTTCATCTTGTTCTGCAAGCACAAAGTTCAATACATCATACACCACCTGGGTCACACGACAAGCGACGATGCCCGCTGAAACGTAATGCAAAGTACGTACGTACCATCCATCATCCGGCGCTGCGTCTGCAGCATAATGCCATTATCCTCATGAACCACATCCGGGTCGTCAGTATACGGCATGTATGTCTCAACGTCCTTCCGGGGCAAAAGCTGTTGCAACGCGAGCGCGGGGTCAATCGAGGGGTCAGACGAGGGAGACCCCGGAGACGAAGGCACCTGTTCCTGTTCCAACTGTTGTTCCTCCATACTGCACCCGCCCACCACTTCAATTCAATGCCACGAAAGCAAAAAGAAAAGCCGAATATCACACACCTCTCAACAACCCCACTATCCTCACCAAGCATACTTCTCATGCGTTCATACTGACTCCTCAACAGCCCAACCGCTTCCGTCCGGCCCTCCTTCGCCTCAAGTTCTAATATTCCCGCCCGCAGCCGGTTGAGATTCTTCGTTATCTGCGCGAGGTGTAATGATGGTTGTTTCTGGCCCGCATTCTCATTGGGTGTTGAAAAGGATGGGAGTGTGTGCAGGCGCTGGCGCTCGAGGAGGAGAGAGAGAGTTAGGGTGGATATTGAAGTTAGTTTCGCCAGCGACATGAGTCACTGAAGAGGAAAGTTGGAGAGATGTGCGCAGTGGTGGTTGGAAGAACAAGACACAGCAAATGAGAGCAGCACGTGATGATTGCAGTCGCGTCGCGTCGGCCAAGTACTGGAAATAACTGACCGACGGCTAAAATGCTGAAAGGATTAGCCGACACGTTTAATAAATATCACGAGTGCGCCGTTATTTATATCAGTTATCCGCAAACTATGTACAGGCACTATTGAACGAGTCGTCATGAATCCCACTGCCAGTGCAAGAGTCGATACAGAAGTTAATAAACGAGATGTAGTGAATTGATTCAAAAGCAACGGCCTATCGCCAGGGCACGTCGAACTGTAAAATCAGAGAATTGAGAAAGTAAACTTAACGGATGCTTGAGTTTATATGAAAGAATTTAAAGTGGCATATCAATTTCATCCTTGCTTTGAAGGAACTCGCCAAGCTTCTCAACTCGTGGACGCATTCTAAGACGGAAAGACACTGGGGTACGTCCAGACCGGCCGTCATACTCTTCCAGAGATATCGGCTCATCTGGAAGGCTCTGAAACGTGAAAGCCCAGAGAAGACGCGAGATTGCCAACCAAAGTTCATGTTCGGCGGCAGAGATACCGGGACAAATTCGTCGTCTACAGAAAAAGATTCTCAGTATCTGAAATGTGCATCAAGACAAGACAAAGATCGACCCGTACCCAGCGCCAAACGTCCAGTGATCGCGATCCATAACGTTCGTAAGCTTCGCCGATTCTGCGCAGCTCAAGTCGTCCCCGAGGAACCTATCAGGGTTAAAGACCTTCCTGAAATTTACAAAGTCATTATGTATATATATCCACGCATGAGGGTGCCATGGACATACGGATCGGGGTACCGTTCCTCGTTGTGATGAAGAGTGAAGCAGTTCAGCACCACAACAGTGTCCTTGGGTATAAACATTCCCTTGTAAACAAAATTCTCGCTGGAGCAATGTGGAGTTCCCATCCAGAAGGGAGGATGTACACGTTGAACCTGATGAGAAATCAAACGAGGGTTGCGTATAATTGACCAGCATCTCCTACCTCTTTAATGATGGCACGGATGTAAGGTAGTTGAGCCTCGTCCTCGATACCAGGCCATCTGTCGCGTCCAATCACACGGTCCAATTCCTCATGCGCACGCGCTTGTATTTCAGGGTGAAAGGAGATGAGAGCAAGGAACCATTTTATGATGCCGGATGTCTATAGATTACCATCAGCTGAATACCACATCACGATGAGAGCCATAATCCTACCGAATGGACTCCGCCGAGGGTAAAGACAGCAGACAGCATGCACATATCTTCCCAGTCAAGTTTCTCCTGTTCACGCGTTTGGATCAGGGTCTTTACGAGGCAGTCTGGGACATCTTCGCCACGGTTCATCCGATCCTGGACACGTAGGATCATGCTGCCGTATACATCAACAAGGGCCTGGTGGAGTTGACGTCCTCGGGTGCGCATCTTTGTGGGTATCCACTGAAGAGGTTCAATGAAGTCGATGGCGTTTGACCACGGTCCTGGGAGACATTCAAGTTTTGTGCGGAACTTCACCACGGGCCAACAATTCTTACCAGTAAGATCCATGAATTCCATGGCCAAATCGAGAGATTTCTCCACGATGGGGATAGCCGTTGAGCCAGTGCGCATTCCAAAAGAAATTACGAGCATGTTGCTACTTAATTCTTCAACATATTGAATTGAGAGAAAGGAGAAAGGCATTAACTTGAGAGCGAACCGGCCGCAGTGATGAGCCGGATTGATAGGAAGAAGTCCATGATTGGTCTCTTCATAAAGAGAACGAATGAACATATGAGCTTCATAGTCCATGGCATCTACATATCCTTGAAGGGCCTTGGGTGTAAGTAACTGCGACGCAATTCGGCGATGTTGTCTCCTACATATGTGGCGCAGTTACTAATGATCTGTGGGTGTAGTAAAGTAAACAACACGAACCATTTGTCACCATACACCGATGCAGTGATCGCGCGGCCTCTAAGAATAACCTGATTCTTCATAAAATATCTCTTCCGTGAAGAGAACGTGAAGCCGTTGGTTACTAGGAGGTCTCGGGCAACTTGGGGATCGGAGATGACGACGAAAAGCTGGCTACCCATCCAGACTGAGAAAAGCGGGCCGTAGATTTTTTGCCAAGCGTGCAGTGCGAGCTCGGGATACTTTCGAAGAAAGGCGTAGCGATTTGGTGGTCCAGGAGGTAGTGCGCTGCCATCAGGTCCTGATATTATTCTGCGAAGAAGTATTGGGCTCATAGTGTAGAGAAGAGCACATCCAAGAACGAGCGTGGCCTAGAGATAGACAAATGTCAGACATAGAAATAAGTAGAAGATAACCAGACGAGCGTAGTAAGTGAACATCCAGTACACGCCTTGAAAATTCATGACTACGAACACTACTCGAGATTGGGTAGTATGTGAGATTGAAGTACCTATTTCCTCTGCTTTTATTGTCATCGTCGCCAATCCAGCGTTTTGGTTTTGAACAGGTACAAGAATGACGTGATGTAGGATCAACTTCCCTCTCCGTAAGGTCTGGAATTGTTTCATGCAAGAGCGCTAATCATCACAAAAGTGAACCTATGCGGCAAGATTATATTTTTTAAATAGATCTTAAAGATTGGACTGACCCAACAGTATATACCAGGTACATACACACAAGATCACTTGATGGGGACATGACTTAGGCGGCCGGGGATTTTTGACGCATAACAACATTAGTCTTGTTCACGCCACTCCATCCAAACCTCCTTGAGGTGGGCCTGAATTTTTTTTCGCGAAAGGCGATATTGAACGTACCTTCCCCCTTTCGCAAATATCTCTAGATCTTATTGGATCATTGGCGACGAGACGGTCTAATCGACCGGTACTGAAAATGCCTTGCAGTCGATCTGGGCATTTGGCATAACGGTCAATAAGGAGCACAATGGAGAGGTTCCGGGGGATGTCACCAAAGACGAGTCGTCTGGGGCACAAGAGAGGGCGTAAACAGTCCAGAGGGCATTGGTCCTGTACACAGAATAGTTAGGTCCCTCATAGGGCCTCGCCCCAGAGGACAGTAATACCACATTTAAAAAAATAAAAAGCATATGTCGCTTTTGAGTCCAGTTGTGGTCATGGTCATCAAAAAATGTATCCGAAAGGGGTTTTTGGCTTTGTTAGCATAGCTTGCGCGGCGGTGTCCATGACTATTGGAATGGTCGACTTTGATCAGGGGTAATGATATAGAGCAATGCTAATTTGAGAGTGTACCACCGCCTGTAACAACGTACAGGATTAATGGAGAGTAAACCTTGACGATGCTGCCGGAGATATGGCGCGGATTTACAATATTAATCTGTAAAATGTTGGACAGACGTAAGCATTGAACCTACCATTTGTCACCATATACTGGACACCTGATTTTTCATGAAATACCTCTTTCAAGAGAAGAGAAAGCCACTTGTTTATAGGAGCGGCAGATGACGACAAAAAGTTGTCTCCCTATCTAAACCAAGAATAAAAGGCCATAAGTATGTTGCCAAACGTACACGCTCAGGGCATTTTCTAAGGAACACGTATCGGTTAGATGGTCCTAAAGATAATGCGCTCTCGTCGGGCCCTGTCGTAATCCTGCGAAAAATTATAGGGCTCAGACATAGAAAAGAACATATCATATCTGAGAACCAACAGCTCAGCCTATGGAACAGGCGTTAAAATAATGGGGGGGGAAATACCAGATAGATTGAAGCGAATGCAAATATAGACCTATTAGGCGTACACCGTGTTCATTGGGTTGTGGACCCTTCAGGCGCTAGAATTTAAAAGGAGATACTTACATATACTACCATGGGTCGTAAGCGGAAAAAATTTTGAAATGATGGTTAGATATACTTATCTTGTTTTTGGAGCCGTGGTGGCACCGCATGCCAACATAACAGGATGATCTCGAGCAGATCTCGAGATTGACGCTCAAGATCGTCTCTCGAGTGTTCGTTCACCATTTTAACGATCCCCGGATCTGCAGGACTAGAACTGTCACCATCACATGAATGTGAATCAGCGTTCTACTTGATACACGCCACATCTTGCATTTGGCAATATGATCCTTTACAGCAGGATCGCCGTCGCTCATTTTTGCAAAGCAGCCACCCTATTTCTCGTCAATCTAGTCAGATACATAGTTGTGGTGTTGTGCTTGACATAGTCACTGAGTCATCTTCTGCAAGTCTCAGAGAGAGCCAGTTTCAGCGCTCAAGTTTTCACTAGCCAGCGAGGTCCCAAAAATTGAAGAGAGTGCCTGATTGAGCGTAAAGATCTTGAAGTTACCCGTGGCGGGCCTGCACTTCATTAAAACAAAGAATCCCAATGATGACGACTCACAAAATCAATACCCATTAATTTGATGATGCCTGGTTGCGTTACCTGGCGCTGTTTATGGGTTGACAAAGCGAATTTCTCGTCACGGGTTGCGCATTTGTCAAAGTATTGCTGAGGGGGGTGGTGCAAGAACGACGGATAGTGTTGCGTAAAGTATGTACTTGTAGATGGAGAAAAACATAAGCGCTACAGTGACACGAAAAAACAAGAATAAAACATGCTGGCCATCCACGTATGGTAAAATCATGCTTTCGGGGAGGCAGAGGATGATGACGAGTTTGATTGCTGCGCCAACATTCAATTCATTATTAATCTGTATCGATATATGGTGCTCCCTATTGATAGAGGGCGACAACCTATCCAGATATTCATCTTGTTCTGCAAGCACAAAGTTCAATACATCATACACCACCAAGTACGACAAGCGACGATGCCTGCTGGAACGCAAGGGACGCAAGTGCAAAGTACGTACCATCCATGATCCGGCGCAGCATCTGCAGCATGATGCCATTAACCTCATGAACCACGTCCGGGTCGTCAGTATACGGCATGTGTATATCAACGTCCTTTCAGGGCAAAAGCTGTTGCGACGCGGGCGCGGGGTCAAACGAGGGAGACCCCGAAGACGAAGGCGGCTGTTTCTGTTACTGCTGCTGTTCCTCCTCCATACTTCACCTACCACTCCCTTCAATTCAATACCACGGAAGCAGAGAGAAAAGCCGAATCTCACACACCTCTCAACAACCCCACTATCCTCGCCAAGCATACTTCTCATCCGTTCATACTGACTCTTTAGCAGGCCAATCGCTTCCGTCTGGCCCTCCTTCGCCTCAAATTCTAATATTCCCGCCCGCAGTCGGTTGAGATCCTTCATTATCTGTGTGAGGTGCAATGATGGTTGTTTCTAGCCCACATTCTCATTGGCTGTTGAGAAGGGTGGGAGTGTGTGGAGGCGCTGGTGCTCGAGGAGGAGAGAGCGTTAGGGTAGATATTGAAATTTGGCCAGCGACATGAATCACTGAAGAGCAAAGTTGGAGAGATGTCCGCACTCAAATGAGGGAAGCACGTGATGATTGCAGTTGTTCGCGTCGGCCCGGGCCAAGATTGGAAGAAACACATACTGTATGGGCTGCCTTTGAGTGAAGGGTGGACGCAAAGCTCAACGATTCGAGTGAATGCTCGCTGAAAATAACTGTGACCGATGGCCAAAATTCTGAAAGGATTAGGCGACATGTTCGATAAATAGCACGAGTGGGTCGTTATTTATATCAGTAATTCAGAAACCGAGTATGTACAGTACTATTGAAACAATCTTAACTCCCAATAGTCAATACAGAAGCTAATAGGTGATATGTAATAGTTGATTCAAAAGCAACGGCCTATCGCCTGAACTGGTCGAATTTTAAATCAGAGAATCAAGAAAGTAAACTTAACAGATGCTTCGAGTTTATATGATTGAAGGATTCAATGTGGAATGTCGATTTCATCCTTGATTTGAAGGAACTCGTCAAGCTTCTCAACTCGTGGAAGCATTCTAAGCCGGAAAGACACTGGGGTACGTCCAGACAGGCCTTCATACTCTTCCAGAGATATCGGCTCATCTGGAAGGCTCCGAAACGTGAAAGCCCAGAGAAGACGCGAGATTGCCAACCAAAGTTCACGTTCGGCGGCAGGGAGACCAGGGCAAATCCGTCGTCTGAAAAAAATCCTCAGTATGCATCAAGACAAAGGTCGACCCGTACCCAGCGCCAAACGTCCAGTGATCACGATCCATAACGTTCGGAAGCTTCGCCGATTCTGCGCAGCTCAAGTCGTCACCGAGGAACCTATCAGGGTTAAAGACCTCCCTGAAAATTACACGGTCACTATGTATATATATCTACGCGTGAGGTGCTATGGACATACGGATCGGGGTACCGTTCCTCATTGTGATGAAGAGTGAAGCAGTTCAGCACAACAACAGTGTCCTTGGGTATAAACATCCCCTTGTAAACAAAATTGTCGCTGGAGAAATGTGGAGTTGCCATCCAGAACGGAGCATGTACACGTTGGACCTGATGAAGAATTAAACAAGGGTTGCGTATAGCTGACCAACATCTCCTACCTCTTTAATGATGGCACGGATATAAGGTAGCTGAGCTTCGTCTTCGATGCCAGGCCATCTGTCGCGTCCAATCACATGGTCCAATTCCTCATGCGCACGCGCTTGTATTTCAGGGTGAGAGGGGATGAGAGCAAGGAACCATTGTATGATGCCGGATGTCTATAGATTACCATCAACCGGGATACCATATCATGATGAGAGCCATAATCCTACCGAATGGACTCCGCCGAGGGTAAAGACAGCAGACAGCATGCACATATCTTCCCAGTCAAGTTTCTCCTGTTCACGCGTTTGGATCAGGGTCTTTACGAGGCAGTCTGGGACATCTTCGCCACGGTTCATCCGATCCTGGACACGTAGGATCATGTTGCCGTATACATCAACAAGGCCCCGGTGGAGGTTACGTCCTCGGGTGCGCATCTTTGTGGGTATCCACTGAAGAGGTTCGATGAAGTCGATGGCATTTGACCACGGTCCTAGGGAGACATTCAAGTTTTGTGCGGAACTTCACCACGGGCCAACGGTTCTTACCAGTAAGGTCCATGAATTCCATGGCCAAATCGAGAGCTTTCTCCACAAGGGGGACAGTCGTCGAGCCAGTGCGCGTCGCAAAAGAAATGATAAGCATGTTGCTACATTAATTCGTCATCATGTTTGACTAGGAGAGAAGAGAAAGGAGAAAGGCATTAACTTGAGAGCGAACCGGCCGCAGTGATGAGCCGGATTGATAGGAAGAAGTCCACGATTAGTCTCTTTATAAAGAGAACGAATGAACATATGGGCCTCGTATTCCATGGCATCTACATATCCTTGAAGGGCCTTGGGTGTAAGTAACTGGGTCGCAATTCTGCGATGTTGTCTCCTAGATATATGGTGCGGTTACTAATGATCTGTGGGTGTTAGAAAGTTAACAACACCAACCATTTATCACCATACACTGACGCAGTGATCGCGCGGCCTCTAAGAATAACTTGATTCTTCATAAAATATCTCTTTCGTGAAGAGAACGTGGAGCCGTTGGTTACTAAGAGGTCTCGGGCAACTTGGGGGTCGGAGATGACGACAAAAAGCTGGCTACCCATCCAGACAGAGAAAAGTGGGCCGTAGGTTTTTTGCCAAGCATGTAGTTTACGCTCGGGATACTTTCGAAGGAAGGCGTAGCGATTTGGTGGTCCAGGAGGTAGTGTGCTTCCATCGGGTCCTGATATTATATTACGAAGAAGTATTGGGCTCAGAGTATGGAGGAGAACATATCCAAGGATAAGCATGAACTAGAAAAGACAAATGTTAGATACAGAAAACAAGTAAAAGATAATCAGATGAACGCAGTAAGTGAACACCCAGTACACGTCCTGAAAATGCATGAATACCAGCATTGCTCCAGGTTGGATAGTATGTGAGATTGAAGTACCTATGTCTCCTACTTTTATTGCCATCGTCGCTAATTCAGCATTTTAGTTTTTGAATAGGGACAAGAGTAGCATAACTTTGAGATGCATTTTCCTCTGTGGAGATGTGGCGCAGATTTAATCAATCCGTAAAATGTTGGACATACGTAAGTATTGAACCTATAATTTGTCATCATATATTGGATGACCTGATTGTCATGGTCATACCTTTTGTAAGAGAAGAGTAAGTATTGAACCTACTATTTGTCACCGTATACTGGATGACCTGATTGTCATGACATACCTCTATCAAGAGAAGAGTAAGGATTGAACTTACCGTTTGTCACCGTATATACTAGATGACTGATCGACACGTCAAACCTCTGTCAAGAGAAGGGTAAGTATTGAACCTACCATTTGTCACCGTATACTGGATGACCTGATTGTCATGTCATACTCTTTCAAGAGGAAATAGAACGATTTGTTACTAGGAGTGGGAGATGATGACAAAAATTTGTCTCCCTATCTAGATGGAGAATAGAGGGCCATAGGTAGTTTGCCAAGCGTGCACGCTCAGAGCATTTTTTAGTTAACGCGTATCGGTTAAATGGTAATGGGCTCCCGTCTGGCCCTGTCGTGATTGTCCGAAAAAGTAGAAAAGAAGACATCCAAGAAAGAACAGCTCAGCCTATGGAACAGGTGTTAAGATAAGAAAAAACATACCAGATTAATTGAAGCGAGTGTGAATATAGGCCCAATGGACGCACACCCTGTTCATTGGGTTATGGGCCCTTGGGACGCTAGAATGTAAAAGGAGATACCTACATATACTACCATGGGTCGTAAGCGGATTGAAAAATTTAGAATGGTGGACTTGCTTCATGGTTATCTTGTGTTTGGAGCCGTGGTGGCACCTCATGCCAACATAAGAGGATTATCTCAATCAGATCTCGAGATTGACGCTCAAGCTCGTCCCTCGGGTGTTCGTCCACCATTTCAGATTCGCAGGACTAGCACTGTCACCATCACATAAATATGAATCAGCGTTCTCCTTGATAGTAGACACCACATCTTGCTTTTGGCAATATAATCCTTTGCAGCGGAATCGCAATGTGGCCTCGTCGCTCATTTTCGAGAAGCAGACACTCTGTCTCTCGTCAATCTGGTCATATACATGATTGTGGTGCGCTTGACCTAGTCCCTTCATCCTCTACAACTATCAGAGAGAGCCAGCTTGAGCGCTCAAGTTCTCACTAGTCAGCTAGGTCTTAAAATCGAACAGAATGCCTAACTGAGCGTAAGGATTTACCCGCGACGGGCCTGCGTTTTATTAAAACAAAGAATCCCAGTTGTGACGACTCACAAGGTCAACACCCATAATTTGATGAGGCCCGGTAGCGTTACCTGGGGCTTTTTATTTGTTGACAAAGCGGATTTCTCATGACGGATGTGCATGAAGTATTAAGGCCACTCGTTTCGCAGGGGGCTGAGGGGGGTGGTACGAGAACGACGGATAGCGTTGCGTAAAGTATGTACTTGTAGATGGATGGAGAAAAACATAAGCGTTACAGTGACACGAAAGCAAGGATAAAACATGGAAGGATCATAATGGCCGTCCACGGATGGTGAAATCATGCTTTCGGGGAGGCAGAGGATGATGACGAGTTTGATTGCTGCGCCAACATTCGCCTACACAAGCATACGTCAGCGCTAAGACCAGGAGAAAGAGAAGCCACACACTGTCGCGCTGCTAAAATCATTTGTGCCTTCCGTTCCCTTAAACTAGCTTCCCTCTTTTCCGCGCTATTCTCCCAAACAGCCTTTCCACCGATCTCGTCATCATGGATTGTCTCCGCATTCGTGACGCGGTCTTGGAGATTGTATCGCGATATGAGGGACTCGGTCCGCTTTTTATCTGCCGCTTGCGCTGTTGTAGTAGCCGTAGAAGAACGGGATGCGGTTACGTCCCGGGGAAAGAGAGTATAATACGCAGGCGGAGGCTATATCGGGGCAGGCGACGTAAGTGTGATGCTCAGAAGAGCCAGGAGGTAAATCGACGATACCGCATCCAGGAAGCCCCTTTCTAGTATCTTGTTTGACGTCAATTCCACACTGCCTGTGCGAAGGAGGTCGTAGCGGACATTGTCCCTGGGGAAACACGTGAGGGCACGTATAGGCCTAGTATTGTTAAGAGACTCACACAGGTATGTCAGGGAACATGTTGGCTATTGTGTCGATCTGGAAGACGAGAACGTGATGAGTTTGAGAACGATCGACAAGCTTGCATCTGGCCGAGCACCTACCATGACTTGGGTAACAGGTTTTGGTCTGAAACCGAGCGTATCCGCCGCGGATCGCTGTTCTGTAGTATCTCCACCTATATAATGAAAGAAAAGTAGGTTAGTGAATGAATGGCTAATGCCAAATTGTGATTTCATTCACTTGAGGTTGCCCATCGGAAGATGAAGACTATGACTGCGAATGCGACGATGACATTGACGACTTCACCCATCCAGAACTGCTGCAATTTATGCGTATGCGTCAGAGATGACCAGGTCAAAGTAGAAATGAGAGCCAGGTAAGTAGTGGCGGATGACAGGGAGGATACAATTCAAAGGTGTGTAAATCACGTGGGAACCCCCCGTCAATAGACTGGGGGGCGGACTTAGATTCGGAACTTGGCCACACAATACACGGATGCAAATTGGCTGGAGTGCACGATTCTACAAACATAACTGATACTCTGAGCGTCCCCATCAAGTCCCTATACGGCTGCTTTCACAATTTCATGTCCCGAAAACACTTTCTGGAATTTTACGAAGCAATCACACTCCAGAAAAATCCTGGTTTTTTGCAGGGTGAATAGAGTACGAGAAGGATGACTGTTCCTCATGCCAACCAAAACTCCTTGATCAAATCTGCAGCCCTCTCCGCAATGATATAAACAGGCGCCTGGGGATGAGCTGCCGGCACATATGGCTACAAGATACGCGTGGCGCATGCGTAATCAATGACGGTGAACCTCCAAAGAACAATGCAGACTCACAAGTACAGACGCGTCGACTACACGCAGCCCTGACGCGCGCTTGAGACGTAAATCAGGGTCGACGACACCATGCCCCGCGTTTCTCGCCGACATTGCCGCAGTACCGACGGGATGATCGCCTGCCTTTGTCGACTGCAGGATCCATCTGTCTAACTCTTTGTCTGTAATGGCATCTTGAAGGCCCCCTACTGGTCCGATGATGAAACCATCCCATGCGGGGGCACCGAAAAATCGCAGAGAAGACTTGACAGCTTCGCGCAAGGCTAGCCGATCGAATTGAGAGCCCAAGAGACCAGGATCAATGAGCGGAGAAACAAGGGGGTTGGAAGACTTCAAAGTGATATTTCCTCCTTTAACCAGGCGTCAATAAAACGTCACGTTGGCTCAGGCAGAAAGTGAAGACATACGACTCGTCGGACTGACGACTAGGTTTGCAACACCAATGAAATGACCATGAAACGACGATGTCGTGCTATGTATCTAAAGGGCTCGTGAATAACATGAACAACAAGGAATGACCGCACGCACAGAAATAATAGTTTCGTAGTGCGGCGAATTTTCTCCTGAAGCTGGATCTTGATAGCCACTAGCAGCATATGAAGCGTTGGGTAATCGGCCGAAAATGAGATGCGGGACACCGTTGACAGCGAAGGGTCCAGTTTGGTTCATTTCCCACTGACGGAGGTGCTGTGCTACAATGAATGGGTCACGAGGAATTCTGCAGCAAATCAACAATCAATATCAGTAGATTATCGAGAGAACTAAGGAGAACTAACTGAGTGGAACTGTCATTAGAATTGATGGCCCACAAACTTGACACAAGTGGGTGTTCTTGAAGGTTTCTACCGACGTCGGGAAGATGTAGAACAGGCGCCACACCCACAGCTTCGAGTTCGGATGCATTCCCGATGCCAGAGGATAACAAAATGTGCGGAGTTCCTATGGCGCCAGCGGATAGAATGATTTCCTTGGAGGCGATTAATCGTCTTCGAACTTCTGCGATAATACACATCGATTGATAGGCTTCATCGGCCAACAAACAGACGCACGTACCCGTAGATCGCTGCACGACTTCTACTGCCCTGATGCGAGGATGGGAGCATTGGTGACCCGACGGAAGGACGCGAGTGACACGCGTATTAACGAGCACATGCAAGTTTGGCCTGCTCAAGTATGAAGGTGCAAGATACGACGTCGCCGAACTGCTTCGTTTGCCTTGGTTGATTGTACTCTGCAACCACCCTGTATTCCTGTCAACGACAACATGTAGTTGAAGGCGAAATCTTCACAAACCAACTCCAATAGTATTTCCAGAATTCATATCTTGATTGAATGGAAACTCGTCAGGTAGCTCCTTCGTCACTTGTATAACGCGCGAGTCAGTGATCTGAGGATATCCGGCGAGACTGACAGAATTCATTCCAGACCAACTGTGTACAGCTGGATCGTATTGCCCGCTAGTATTGTGCCCGTCCACAGGGGTCACCCACCTCTCGTTCTGCGGAAGATTCCTTTAGTCAGAGAAGGAACGCGAGCACAGTTATTACACACCTTCCTGATATAACTTTGAAGATTGCTCCAAGACCATCCAGGATCCCCTGTCTCCCTTGCGTATCTGTCAAAATCAGATGACGGTCCACGGGTGTAAAACATAGCGTCTTGTATTTCAAGGTCAAAATGAGAACTCAAAAAAAGAGCAGTTCAAGATGAAACCCACTGATTGAGCTACTCCCTCCGAGAATATGACCCCTCGGAATGTCCACAACGCGGTTATTGAGAGCTCGTTGCAGAGTAGACGTGTAATTCCAATCGTACGATGTCTTCAGAAGGGTGGGATAGAGGAATGGTACTTCGGTACTGAGGATATCTTCATGGCTTTTTATGCGTGGGCAACGACGAGTGGAGCAAGAGACTGGGTACTCACGAAGGCCCGCTCTCAATAACAAGGACGCTCCACTTCGAATGCTCTGTTAGTCGGTTGGCAATTACGTTTCCCGCCGTGCCTCCTGAAAAAGTTCAAGTGAGTACTAGTGCTCTCCCTGCGGTGTTAAGAGACTCTCACCGCCGACAACAATGAAGTCGTACTTGCTGCGCGGGAGATCGTCTACAGAGTAGTAAATGCCAGCCGTGGAGTGTGTCACAAGTCCCAGAGTCGACAACAATAACGTCCAGAGCATCATAATAACCATCAGTACTAAAGGCTACCAAAGGAGGTGCTTTGAGTTGTAATACTCTTATCCTGTTTGTCTATATATCCCGGCCGCTTAAGCTTACGGCAATAGAAGTTTCTTTTGAAATGTAAAACGCGGGATGACGCCGAAATGAAGCCTAAATATGCGCGATGGCTTTCCCCATCCCAGTCTTCTCGTGTCTGCATCGATTCAAAGGGGGACGAGAAACGTAAGGACTCAAGCATTGCGACTGATAGGTTGATTTGTTGCATAAATCCAGGCATCTTGGGTACGGTTTGCGAGAACAGTATATATGGCCTTTGAGAAAAGAGGATCGAAGGTCAAGTATTACGTAAAGTATTTATTGCCAAGTCAATTCTCCTGCTCTCTACTATCACCACAGTTCACTAAGGCCATGAATTGCGGCCATGCCTAGCACGACGATGCAGCGGATAAGGTTTTGAAAGATCACCTATGCTCCCCAAGCGGCAAACTGTTGGAGAACATTTTATTCACTCATCTGCCAGGTCCGATTTCTCTGCCCATACTGCTCATTTACAACCAGATCCGTCAGCGACAAACCGCACCTCATTTGGGATATCATCACAGCCCTGCTTTCCTGAAAACTTATCTGTGCTGATTGACATTTGTACTGGATATATTGATCACAACCTATGTTTAAATTGTCAATCAGAATCAGTGGAGAAGGAAGACCATTCGGCAGTGACCACAGCCTCAGATGCACATATATGAGCGTATACATATGCGCCATTACCAAGGTCGCAGAATTGGTATCGTGACATGGTCCTCAATCTTCGCCGTCTATCTGGAAAGTCCTCCCGGACGCACAGCAGCCGCAACTCACAGGACTTAGATGGTTTCGACTTCGTTTCTTCCGCATCTCCCGAAGAGATATCCTCTTCCCCTTTGGAGATATCATCACCTTTCCCAGATGATATAGCGAGACCAACGAATGAGAGGGAGAGTCGACGATGGAGCCACCGAAAATCCTCCAGCTCTCAGAAATCCTCAACGCTACAACCGGTCCGTTCGATGGAGTCCTTAAGTACTGATACCAATGACTCTTTACGCACCGAGAGCTCTGGAAGTACCGTACCCGGGCCAGGAGTTATCTCTGGAAGATTTATCAAAGCCCTTGGAAGCATCGCCGTACTTGGAATAGATAATGCCATAATCAAACGGAAAATGTCGACATATCGAAGGCTCTTTCCTCATGGGCGACATGTAGATCAGACCGGAGACGACGGCCGAGAGATGTATAGCGAGGTCATTGAATTTACAAGGTCTGTCGAGATATCTGTTTTATGTTGGACTCGCTTAAACCCATTTTTCAGACCTGATATCTACCCGGCAGCTGTCCGTAGAGAAGCTCTGGAGTTTTTGATGATTCAGATCAACATCCGAGAGACCAACCAGTTAATGCGTGCTTTTGACGAGGATTTCGATCATGAGGATTTTCGAGCCTTTTTGTTTCAAATCGTGGACTGGGACACTGAGGAGTGAGTTGGAAGTTTAAGCTAAACTCTGTATAGATTGTGAACATTCATTAGGAACAAAGCTGCAGCAACCAAAGTTGAAGGGGACTCGGCCGCCAAGTTTGCATCCTCGATTCCGCTTGCGTTCTTTATCTTCCGTCTATCCTTTTCACGAAAGAAGTCTCATCGAGTGGCTGTCGACTCCTTCCTACTTGCCATGTGCGCTATGAGGAGTTTGCTCGCCGACCATCTCCTACGGATATTCAAATTCGGCCAAGACTCTGACTACCTTGACAGTTTAGTGGATTGCCCACCCGAAGAGCGTCAGATGTTATGGAAGGTCTTAGAATACCTGCGCCCGGGAGAAATTCCGTACTTGGAAGAAAGGCTTCAGTCGAGATTCGCTCGAATTGACGAGGTTATGGAGCAGAGGCCTGTAAGGGTGGACCTACGTAGTGTGTGCTTTGATCTAATAGAATTCTCCAAGCAAGTCTTTTCCTTTTTGTGACGAGTCACACCTTTAATGATCGACAGAAATGGCCTCGAACATTTGGTCCAAGGGGTTCGCATCTGGGCATATTCACACATCTTCACTCTTCTAGCACGGGGCGGTGCTTCCTGGGAAGCATTGATTTCAACACTTGGAAGAGTGCCTCATGGTGATCAATATCGAATCATGTCCCGAATTCTGTATTGTACTCTTCCTACATTGAAGTAAGTTGACACCAGCGTGATCACAGAGCATTGTTTTGATTTTTTGCAGCCTTTCACCTGGAACGTCAGACCATGAGCTCGTCGGAACATATCAGCAGACAGTGGCTCGTGAACTGCCTTCTCAGAAGGAGGCCGACATACTTGATCTCTTCTTCCGTTTCGTCATCCAGGCTTTCTCTAGCCAAGGCAGTCTCAGAGCTACCCTCATGCTCGACCAGCATTTCTTGTCTATCATCATACTGTGCCTCACACCTCCCTCAGCCGTTTCCTCATCTGAGGAACTCTTGCGCTTGATATCTCACACCTCCGCAACTCGCTGATACTCGTCGATGTTACTTGTCGGGTTTTCAACTTCAGATAAATGTAGTTTTACATAAGTACATATATGTACGGAAACATTAGGTGTACATGGTAGCGTCATTAGTATTGTACATGCTTGGAAATTGTGTACGCGTCAGGTGGCACGTGCATAAATACGTCAGAGGTGGGCATCGCGTGACCGCGTTGACCATCTTTCAGAACCACTAAGACGCGAAGCAGTTCGCCGTGAGTCCGCGACTGTGGTACAGAACACATAAAATTGGGCAAGGTAAAGTTGTCTTTCTCGTTCCCCAAAAACTATAATGACCTGACAGCAAGGCTCCAGACGTTCCCGTCCCCTTCAATATGCCACACTCTGCTGTGGACGAGGCAGCATTTATGGCTGACCTTCTGGGTAACTTGGATGACTCGTTTTGGAACGCTGTTCCTACCCCAGACCCTTCACCAAAAAAAACTCAGATGAACGTCTCGACACCAAAGCGACAACCTGGACTAGGTGAAAAGCCTCCGCGGCCTGCCCCTTCCCCTTCCAAGATATTTTCGGCAGGAGAGGTTGATATGAGTGCTCTCCTGGAAGGCGCGGAAAACTGGGATTGGGACGAGACAGCATCAGATATTATGACTCCCAAAAAAAAGTCGCCTCTCAAGAAAAAGGTAAGAGCCGGTGGAGGACGAAATGCCATTGTTGACGTTGAGTTATTGCAGATTAACATTCCACCCGTGCCCTCTTATATTCCCGAGACATGTACACGATGTATTGTTGAATCTTTCACGTCCGAGTCGAGCAGCTACTTCCAGAAGGTATGTTGAATATTATACGTGTATCTAGTGACTCGACCGTGTTAACGAATCGAAAGAATCTAATAGTCAAAGTTGATCCCAGTGGGGAACGTCGTAGAGTAATTTTGCGTGACGACTGGACGACAACTGATATTCGTATTGGGGATATAATCAATGTTTTGGGAACCTTTTCTTTCGCTGCGACATCCTCCTCATATATTCCCCTGTCCATCACTATCACCGCGAAATCTAATCTTCTCATCCACCATCCTGATCTTCTTCTCACTGCCACCGCGCTTTCCAACGCCCCGCAATGTCGGCGTAAACCCCTCCTATCCAACCTCGTCCGTTCCACTAGCGACACTACACCTGCTCTTGTCTGGGGAAATATGCTTCACGAAGTCATGCAGTCATGTTTGAGCGAAGGAAGATGGGAATCGGCCTGGGTGGATGAAAAGATCGATGAAGTTATCCTGAAGGGTCTTAACGAGCTCATCAAAATCGACGTGACCATTGAGCAAGCCAAGCGCGAGGTCACTGCTAGGGCCAAAGGGTTGATGGCGTTCTCAGAACGATACATTGCCGACTTTCCGAAGGTGGCTTTGTCTCCAATTTTTCTGAATCTTTCTCATTCATGAACTACAGCCTGGCGCCATCCTAACAAACACACGTGCGACCAATAAACAAGGAGATTCTCTGCTAGCGGTTTCTGAACTTCTGGATATAGAAGAGGACATATGGTCGCCTACCTATGGCATCAAAGGAAAGTTGGATGCGACGGTTCACGCTATCATCTCCGATCCCAATCCTCCATTTTCTCAGGCGGTCATTTCGGGTGGGCCAAAACCTCTAGAAATAAAGACCGGTCGTGCTGTCGCAGGAATGGAGCACCGTGCGCAGACCATGCTTTACACCCTCCTTGCTGCTGAGCGTTATGGGGTTGAGGTTCCCTCTGGACTCTTGTACTATACACAAAGCGAAGAGGTCATGAGGGTACCTGCTGGCCGTAATGAGATACGTGGTCTCATTGTTGCCCGGAACGAGATGGCTGGCTACATGATGCGGAGAAATGTAAAATCTGGGCCAGAGGAAGGACTTGTCCCTGAACCTTTTTTGCCGCCTACTATTGACGATGAACGAGTTTGCAAGAGGTGTTACGCGCTCGACACGTGTATGTTGTACCGCAAAGTTAGTCAGTACAGCTGATTTTCAGAGATTTCCTAACATTCACTCTTACAGGCGGTCGAAAATGTCGAAGACGTTTCATCTCCAATTGCAGATATATATGATCTCAAGACATCTCACCTCACACCTCCCCGAGCACAATTCTTCAAGCAATGGGAATCTTTAATCTCATTAGAGGAACAAGATCTTGTTCGTTTCAAGAAAGAGGTCTGGACAATGGGCGCGGCCGAACGCGAGCTTAAAGGTCGCTGCTTCAGCTCCATGGTCCTTGATTCATCCTTCGTCCCTCCCTCAGTACCTACTGGCATAGTAGCTGCTGACAGCAAGATCCATCGCTTCACCTATCGGTTCACACGAAAAACGATTTATGGTGAAACAGCATCTCTTCTGAATGGTCATATCAATGTAGGCGACGCTATCACGATTTCGGTTGAACCGGTTCTATTGGCGCTCGCTAGAGGCTTCGTAGTGGAGCTTACACCAACAGACGTTGTTGTTGGTGTCGACCACAAGCTGTCCATCCAAAGCATATCAGAGCGTCTGTCTATTACCTCTGCACATGCCTCCCCGATCATATTTCGTATCGACAAAGACGAGCTCTTCGGTGCCATGGGCAGAATCCGCAATCATCTTGCCCAGCTGTTCTATGCCGATGGTGACGTCCGCCGTCTAGAACTGGTCGTCGATATGAAATCTCCAAGCTTCGACCAGCATCCCCTCCAACTAGAGCCTTCCATACAATCATATTCAGCCCATCTGAATGTTAATCAAGCTCAAGCTATGAGAAAAGCCCTTTCGGCGCAAGACTACGCGTTAATCCTTGGCATGCCAGGCACCGGCAAGACGACAGTCGTTGCTGCGCTGATAAAGACGATGGTGGCGATGGGGAAGACTGTACTCTTGACGTCTTACACACACTCTGCAGTTGACACTATTCTGGCCAAACTGCTGGATGCTGACTTCAGCATTCTGCGTCTTGGGAACATTGACAAGGTCTGTGTGTCCTTCATTGGTGTTCTAAACAACTTTTCAAGTTTGTTCCTATCAGGTTCATCCGGACGTCCACAAGTTCACCCTCGCAAATCGGAGGGCACCCACAACTATTGAACAGTTGGAACACCAGTTAATGTCACCTCCAGTGGTCGCAACTACATGTTTGTCAATTGATCAGTACGTTTCCTCTGGGCTCCTCCATCAATATTTTTGACATGTTTTTCGTAGCGGCCTTTTTAGTCGTCGGAAATTTGATTACTGCATCGTCGATGAGGCCTCACAGATCACCCTACCCACCTGTATTGGACCACTACGGTGTGCGGATAAATTCATTCTAGTCGGAGATCACTTTCAGTTGCCTCCTCTCGTAAGCTAGACCATTTGCGTCTCTTTCGAATCGTATTGACTTTAATGGCAGGTTCGCAACCCCGCTGCGCGCAAAGGCGGGCTAGATGTGTCACTTTTCCGTCGTCTTTCTGATGCACATCCACATGCCGTCGTTGATTTAACTTATCAGTATCGCATGAACGAAGATATAATGCTCCTTTCCAATAAGCTTATATATGGTGACCGTCTTCGATGCGGCTCGGTCTCAATTGCACGACAAAGTCTGGTCTTACCTGATCGAGATTCTTTGCGTTTTCTGCATTCGGGATCCTCATTACCGTGTTCAGACGAGTGCTGGATGGAATCCCTAATGTCTGAGAGGTGAGCATCACCGGGTTTATACTCAATATACTAATTCACGAGGACCACCAGTTGCAAAGCTGTCTTTGTTGATACGGATGATCTCCCAGCGCATGACTCGCGAGTGGGCGATCTCGTGGAGAACAAGGTTGAGGCAGAAATTGTCCGTCAAATTTGCGAAACCTTGTTAAAGACCGGAATACGAGAAGATCAGATCGGTGTCATCACGTTATATAGGCAGCAGGTCAAGCTATTGACGCATCAGTTGCTACGACACAAGAACATCGAGATTTTGACTGCAGATCGAAGTCAAGGTCGAGATAAAGACTGCATCATTATCTCAATGGTCCGATCCAATGATTCCGGAAGCGTTCGTATTGTATTTTGCCAGAGCCTAGTTTCAACACTTATGACCCTCACCTTACAGATCGGCGACTTGGTCAAAGATTGGCGAAGAATGAATGTCTCTTTTACGCGTGCACGCTCGAAGTTGATCATTATTGGCTCGAGGAAAACTCTCCAGGCAGCTGATCTTCTCTCGGAGTTTTTTGACCTCATGGAAAGTCGCAGCTGGATCTTGCGACTGCCTCAAAATGCGCATCTCCTCCACTCCATGATACCCAGCCCTCCTACCACCCCCTCCAACAAACGGCCTGCTGGCGACGAGAACACAACAGCAGGGCACCCTCGCAAGAAGATCAAAACGCCGAAAATCTCTGGGATGTTAAAAGGTCGACCAATATTGAAGGATCTCGTAAACGGAGAGTTGTAGGATAGGACGGGTGGACGACGATCTAGCATGAATCAATCCATACACTATATTCTGTATTTATTCATTAATAGCGGATAGAGGGTCAGCGCTCAGCTTTGGCATTGAGGTGATGATAATGCCAAGTAGTACTCGACTGACACCAGAGGGTAAAGACTGTTCGTAAGCCGCACTTTTTGCTCTTCGACATGCATATGGTTCATAGGTGAAGTATGCGTAACACTGTCGAGAACTCATGTTTCGCAGCAAGGAGTGGATTATGGATGCATTCAACGCTAGATCTGTCTCGTAATTCAAAGTGCCACAGTAAGAAATCTGTGATCGTATGTATGTGAGCAGTCGTTATATAAATAAAAACTCCTAGTTATGACGCACAGTTCCTAGTGATTATGACACAGCTTTGACGCTGTTCAAGCGTACTACCAGTGGTAGAAGCGAGACATTCTCACTCGAAGCATAGAATTGAACGCAGTCGAGATGTACCTGTAGAAGAAGTCAACATCTCGCATAACCTTCGGTTGGATAAGATATCATTACCTGGAACCTGTGACGACAAGTAGAACATTGGCAAAATACCATAACAGAATCATGAGCCACTCACCAGTGGTTAAAATTCGTTTCAAATTTACCAAGGATATCCCATCTTTTGGCCATCCCAGCATCACCTTCCGCTGCGTCTAAAGCCGAAATAGCCTGATTTGCAGACTTGGAGAAGGACCCAGCGTACAATGCAAATGTTGAACATGTCACAATCAGACGCGAATATGCCTAGCTTCCGTCAATACCCCACAACACTATGATCGAGATGGCAAGCTATACCTTTAGTAGCTTTGAACTCGTCAACATACACTCCTTTAGACAAGTATCCAAAAAGTCCACATGATCCCTCAAAAGCTGGTCCACAGTTGTAACCTTGTCCAACTTCAGCTCCAACGCGCGCCAATTGGGCTCAAGCACCTCGAATGTCGTGAAGGCTAATATTTGCTGAACGAACGACAACATGCGCGCTCGAAGGAGACACACCCTCAGGCGCCACCGGTTGAAGTCTGGGTGTTCAGGCAGGGGCCGGCGCCAGGGCGCCGTTTTCTGTTCTATCCACATAGACGCAAGCGACTGTTCGACATGCTTAAGATGGAGAAGGAATCGGAAGAGGAGCTGATAGCGCAGGATCGTCTTGCGGGAGATGACAAGGGATAGTGGGAATTTAACAGCATAGTCCAGTGCCAGAGCATCGTTGGCTGTGAATTTTCATAAATAACGAGAAGTGTCATAATGATTTCAACGTACCGGACAAACCCTTCCTGTCGTCCCTCTCTTTCTCCTTCTTGTGCTCGTCTTGCCCATGCCCTCCTTCGTGATCCCCTTCCTCGCCCCCGATAACCCCACTGACGCTGACAACCTTGAGCAGGAACTCGTACAACCCGCTCTCGGCCATTGTAACTCTGACATCTTCCCGGAATAACACATCCTCCCCGGAAGAGTCTGTGTTCAAAGCCAAGTCCAGCAGGCTCTGCAATTTTACAATAGACACTGATTTAGATGGTTTTCGCAGCTCAGAGGTTGAAAGGTCGAGGAAGTGTGTAAGGAAAGACGATTGCGAGAGGAAGAAGTAACGCTTCAGCGAGCGCAGACGAGGTATAAGTTGCTGGTCCTTGAGGAGCAATTGCAGGAGCGTTCTATTTGCATGCGAGTAGGCTTCTTCGAGGAACTTGTAGAACCTGGTTTACATGAGTAACGAGACGCAGCCAGAAATCAATGATCGTACTTTTCGTCGTCCATGGATAGATCATCATTCAATGTTTGATCCTGACCGTGCGTAATTTCAATTCCACACTCTCGGATGACATTCAGGTATTTCCCTGCCAGCAAAATCTTATGCTTCCACCCTTCTAGAAGGGGAGGTACGCATGCTCCTCCAGGAAGACGACCACCGATAGTCCGTGGTGGTGGAACTCCTGCTTGTTGCCTCTTAGATGAGCCCAATGTTGACCCATCACGGAGCTGTCAGGTATTTTGTCAGGAGTGGTAAAGCCATAAAAAAGGAACAAATGTACCGTATACCTCCTTTCCCAGTATTCATCAGTATAGTCCATTTCCAAAATACCTCTGTCGATGAATTTGCTTTCTTTCAGCAACAACTCTTCGTATGGGTCATCCAACCTGCCCGTCGTGATCCACATCCTGAGCATTGCTACGTACGGCTTCCCTGCAGACCTCAACAACGTTCCATACAGTGCGTTGGCGGTGGGATCCCCAGACATGTTCTGCATCCTCTCGTAAATGATTGTGATCACCTCCCCACCCTTCACAGCAATACCACTTCCCCCAGTAACATCCATGTCGCCTTTGTTGATTTCCGACAGAACAGCCTTTAACTTGGCACCACCGAGTCCAAGAGCTTCGTTTCGAGCTTCCTCCTCTGCATCTGACGTAGATGGAGATTCGTCCGACGATAGATCGTTTGGTGAATCATCGGCAGTGCCGAGTTCCAGCACGAGTTGGTATATGAGCGATAGGGTATGTATTGTGGGGTGGACGTAGAACCACAATTTTTGCAGCGAGAAGTCAGGAGACGTGTTGAAGGCGTGCTCCAATTGGGATAACAAAGTTTGATAGTCCTACACTTGGACAGTTAGTTGAGCGACAAAGGTGAGTTGTACAGAGTAACCGACTTTGAGCATCTCTCGTACTGCAGCACACAATGCATGATTTACCAAACCGAAATCGAGATGGCTCCTAAGCTCGATGAAGGACGAAATTGCAGTGTAGTACATTCCTAGAGGAAGTATGCGTTCTACGAGATCACGTAACGACGTGTCTATTACGAAGTGAGATTAAGATCTTGACCATAGAGCCAGCAACAGACCTAACGATGGCGCAATGACAAAGCGAATTCCTTGTAGAGGATCATCGTCCTCTGGTGAGTAATCGGGATGAAAGGTGACATAGGTCCCCTCAATACCCTTAAGTGTTCAAGGAATCAAATGAATGGCTTGTAAGAAAAACAACACCCAGCGTACGCACCATCAAAACATATAATAGATCCTCCAGTATCAACGCCTCCTGGACCTCCAGCGGCACGCGATCGAGGGAATCATGTTGCTTCGCCTTTCCCTTGGATTTGGGTGGGACATGAACAGAGCTCACTCGAGAGTTGAGAGGCGCCCGAACGAACGAAGTCTCCGCAATAAATGAAGGTTCATTCTGACCTACGAAGTTTATGAGACGTGAAAATAATCCAGTACAGGGCAGACACGTACTTTTCGAGCGGTTATCACGCGAAGAACGCGCAGATATCTCGACATCTTCGTTTATATCCTCCCTCGGGTCCCTATTCCTTCGTAGAGACGCGATCGTCCCGGTAATCTAAACATACTAAACATGAACTTTGGTTCAGTCATAGCTCGAATGAGATGACCTTGGTATACTCTTTGGCTGAAAGAGTAAGGTTTTTCTTGCGGGTACTAGGACGAGTTCTAGGTGTGTAAGGGTCCATGAGAGTCAACTTCAAGAAAGGTCGTTCTACACGTCGGGGTGCTGTGAGAATAAACGGGTAAGCGTCCCGATGCGGTAGAACGCGTGAATGGCACGTGGCGATGTCAAGTCACGTAAAGAACGCGTCAATAACATAATTGCCTGGTTTGGAACCGCTTGGCACTAAAACTCAAGTATTGACAATAACAATAACTTTCAGCCTGCCTTGGCAGCGACATAGAATTCACACGTCTAAGTCCACGTAAAATGGGAAATAATCCTCCGCTGTAAAAAAAATACCCAAACATAATAAATACATGAATTCTATGACTCGACCAGTCAAGACTTTCGCTCAATCATAATGCGAGGTCGTTCACCGTGTCATATGAGCTACTCAGCTCTAGGGTCGTGCTGAAGGGGGGGGCTCCACTAATGGAGCTCAGGTCATGAAGGAAAAGTATGATGACCGGAGCAGCGGGGCGCCGAGTGGTGGATGTTAATGTTCGGACGTCTTCACAACTTTCACAAGCCTTCTCTCTCGTCAAGAATAAAACAGATACTCTGTTACACAAAAAATAGGTGCCCTGTTTAAATCGCCATTTGGTCTGAGAATCAGACTGGAGGAACTGGAGACGACTCCACCGACAAGACTAAGCAAAAACAGATTAAAATCATTTTCGGATCTCTTCGGGCAGTCTGTTTGTTGGCTTGAACAAGCCTCCAAGCTTCAAAGCTCTCGCGACGATTGTCACTAGCCAGACACTACAGTCTATCGCGATTTGTGAAATCACAAGTTAAAACTGTGTTTCTCTGGTGTGGCGTCGACGGGGACCCGATAGCGCACCTTTCGCTGGTTGTTCGCCGTGAACAGCGCTGAAGGAGAGTGGACAACGATTGGACGATTGGAAGATAGGGAATTTGATCTACCTCGGAAATGTAAATGACCCCCCTCGAGAACCATATAAGGAAATTCCACGTGGGAAGCGTGTAAAGTTTTTCTCGCCAAAGGGGCAGTGAATCGCCGTATTCTCCGAGTCCGAAGGGTGAAAAGCGTCAACTCCTTGCGAACAGCCTTCTCACTCCCCCCTGCTCGTCTTGCAACCATGCAGTTTAATCGACAGGGTTAGTTCTCTTCTGAATGTTATCACCGGCAACGCACACTCATTTATAACAGCAACCCGGATCCTGACGAGGTCTCTCGTCCATTCTAGGCCGGCTCCTCGACCTTCGCACGCGGCCAGGCTCTTGCCTTCTCGTACGGTTGCGACTCAACCCGAGACTTCCCAGGCCAAGCCAGATGTAGGTTCACGCTCGATAGGCTGCTTGCTACACACGGAGCTGATCATGACGTCCTTGTCAGGTGCCGCCTAATCCACCCAAACAATCGAAATGGCGGGGCTTCCTACAAATTCTTGGCCGGACAACACTTATTACCCTTCTTGGTGGCGCCGGAACGTTCTACTACATCACACAACGTGAACGGTCTCCAGGATCCCAACTGCCGTTCGATGACACCAAAAAAACCGTCGTTATTCTCGGAAGTGGCTGGGGAGCCACAAGTCTATTGAAGACCCTTGACACGACGGAATACAACGTCGTACGTCATTGTATCCAATCCCTAGTATCGTTTCCATTAATATCCTATCTTAGGTCGTCATTAGCCCTAAAAACTTCTTCCTTTTTACGCCACTATTGCCCAGTGTTGCAGTCGGCACCCTCAATCCGCGCTCCATCATCCAATCCACACGATATATCACCCGTCATAAGAAGCGCGGCGTCTCTGTCATTGAAGCCGAAGCCAGGGAGGTCGACGTAAGTCAGAAATGCATCACATGGGTTAAGTAACTAATAAATTGAATATATATAGCCCGTCAAGAAGACTATTACGTTCGTCGGTATGTGTTATCGTCTTCTTGCAATAAACAATGAACGCGCGTTGATTACAAACGACTCTTAGACAACTCTGAGGTCCAGGGCACGATCACCTCAAGAACAATCAACTATGACTACCTTATCATGGCCGTCGGTGCTGAGGTGCAGACTTTTGGCATCCCTGGTGTTCAGGAGCATGCCTGTTTCATGAAGGAGCTTGCTGATGCTGAAAAGGCGAGTCCTTTCCTACCCCTGTCAAGTACTACGGCTTCTTACCATGCAGCAGATGCAAAAACGTTTCATGGATTGTAAGCTTCTCGAGCAGCGTGTAGTTACGAGACATTGATCGTCTCCACAGGCATTGAAACCGCAGCGTTCCCTGGACAGACCACTGAAGAACAAGAAAGGTTGCTCCACATGGTAACCATCCCATTCTTCGCGCGACCCCGAGTCTTGTGATGCTCAAGGCTGGCCTTCTCCGCAGGTTGTCGTCGGTGGTGGCCCCACTGGTATCGAACTTAGTGGAGAGCTGCACGATTTCCTTGAGGTTTGTGGTCTACTCCCTTAACAGCCTGAAACCATCACTCATCGTCGATGCCTCAGGATGACTTGAAGTTCTGGTACCCCGAACTTGCCAGCAAGATCAAGATCACTCTTGTCGAGGCGCTGCCTTCCGTCTTGCCCATGTTCAGCAAGCAACTGATCGATTACACGGAGTCAACCTTCAAGGAGAGCAAGATCGACATCATGACTAAGACCATGGTCAAGGAGGTGCGTGCATGTTCATTTTCATAGTTGAAGCTAATTGAACTAAGAGTTTCGTCATAGGTCAAGCCCAACAGTGTTGTCCTCCAGATGCCTGACAAGTCCATGAAGGAGCTTCCTTGCGGAATGGTTGTCTGGGCCGGCGGCAACAAGGGCCGCAAGGTTACCAACGACCTGATGGCCAAGCTCCCCGCTGACCAGACCAACAGGCGTGGTATCGTTGTTGATGGTAACCGCTTTTTCTTCTTTGAGAACTTGCACCTCATCAAATATTATAGACCACCTCCGCATGAAGGGTGCTGATGGCATTTTTGCCATCGGTGACTGCTCTGTAACCGCATATGCTCCTACTGCGCAGGTCGCCTCGCAGGAGGGTGCGTACCTTGCGCGCATGCTCGTTCAGATGGCGAAGAAGGACTCGCTTGAGCAGAACCTCACTACGCTTGAGGCGCAACTCCCCGCTGCTGCCAGCGAGGAAGACCGCAAGCGCATCACAGATGAGATCGAGGCTGCCAAGGGACAGATGGCAAAGGTCAAGCTCAGGCCATTCCACTACTCCCACCAAGGATCCCTCGCGTGAGTATTTCATATTTCTCATTCTGTGCCTGAAGTTGAGATGTGTGGCCCATAGGTACATTGGTTCCGAGAAGGCCATTGCCGATCTGCCGTTCATGAACGGTAATGTTGCCAGCGGAGGTGTTGCGACATTCCTGTTCTGGCGCAGCGCCTATCTCAGCACGCTGTTCTCGCTGCGCAACCGTACCCTCGTTGCCACTGATTGGATAAAAGTCAAGCTCTTCGGCCGGTGCGTCTCCTTTTTTCCTTTCATAACACTTCGTTGACTTACTCCTGTATCATAGTGACGTCGCTCGCGACTAAACACGGGCATTCGCGCCTTCTTTACAATCAAATTACCTTACAGCGCGCTTTGAATAGTAATGATCTATTTATGACCCTCATAGACTTTACCGCACGATGCGTACATAGATACGAGTCCTTGTTCGTGGCGAATTTGTATCTTTTCATTATTCATGATAGAAAACTTAGACTAGAAAATATTTATCACTTTCATTCACTGAAATCGTTCACCTCGCGATTTACATAATCCAGAGAACTTGAGAAGTTGGCAACATTGATGTGGCAGTGCTCATATCTGTTTTATTCTTATAATGCACTCTCTCAATCGTTAATTGACCACTGAGCACACTCTCTTTGCGCTCTCCGACACTAAGGCCCCAGGGTGATAATGCGGCATGGACCAACACTTACGCAACCAGGAACTGTCCTAATGACCTACTATAGTACTAACACAAAAATTATGGATGCCCATCAGTTTCATGATCCAGGAATCAGAGTGTCACGGTGATGTGGTAGGTCCAGCCATCGATATCATACACATATAATGGCGCCTAAGATCACTATCGCCTTAGCATCAACCTCCACACACCCCCAATCGCCTCGTGAACTACAGCCATGAGCAAGTCGAAGAAAGCCCGCCACGCCCGCCTTCAGCGCAATGCAGCGACACGAACCCCGGGTACAGCCTCTTTCCATCAACAACTGAAGCGTGGCGGACTCTTAGTTACGGACGAACTGCAGAAAGCCCTTGAGGAATGTAAGGAGCGTGTAGCCGAGATTGCAGCCGATTGTCGAAGAAAGAACCGAAAGTTCAGGTTAGTCTTCTCCGATACCCATACGACGCAGTTCTCAGCGATGCCTCTGTAGAGACCTCGAATTCGACTTGGAGCGGGATACCTATCGTTGCTTACAGGGCCTTGCAGAGTCATCTGATACTTCATACACCCCTTCTGATGTCCAGCGTGCCACACAGATCTTCGAGAAAACATCCTTCTTTATTGATGGCGCAGATTCCAACGACATCGTTCAAGGAGAATTAGGCGACTGTTGGTTCTTGTCTGCGTTGGCTACAATGTCTACCGCCAAAGGACTCGTTGAGAAATTCTGTGTCGCCGTAATTCACGTTTTCCTGAATTGCGTAGTGGTTTCCGACTGATCACCTACCCCAGCGCGACGAACAAGTCGGCATCTATGGATTCATCTTCTTCCGCGATGCTGCATGGGTCACTGTTATCATAGACGAGTGCGTGATCCCACTGATATCCATACTGATTTGTATTCTGATTCCAGCCCAGCTTATTATACACGTCCATCCCAAAATTCGAAGAGCTCAAACTTTCAGAGCGTCAATTATATCACAACGACAAGGAGGCTTTCAACAAGTCGGCAAGGAAGAACGGGAAAAGTTTGTACTTCGCCAAATCGGGCACTCACGGTGAGACGTGGGTGCCTCTCATAGAAAAGGCGTTTGCCAAACTTCATGGCAACTATGCTGCCTTGAGCGGAGGAGAGGCAGGGGAGGCGATCGAAGACTTAACTGGGTATGAAGACCTTACTGTTGTCCCTGCTGTGTCTGACGGTCAATCACCAGAGGGGTGACTAGCTTCATATACACCAAGGTATGCCAAGGATCTAAGCTGTCCAACGAGGTACCGTGCTGACGAGAAAACAGGACATCCTGGATCCGGACGCATTTTGGACCAACGAGCTACGCCTTGCGAACACCGATCGTCTCTTCGGTTGTGCTTATGACGCTCTCGATAACACACGTAGTGGCGCTGCCTCTACAACAGTGAATGGTCTTATGGGTGGGCACGCGTACTCCATTCTCCGCGCCGTCGAGTTCAAGGGCAAGCGTTTCTTGGTCATCCGTAATCCTTGGGGACAATGCGAGTGGACGGGCCCTTGGTCCGATGGCTCCAAGGAGTGGACACCTGAATGGTTGGCTGCTTTGCCAGTGTTAGGTCATGCGTTTGGAGACGACGGGCAGTTTGTCATGGAGTGTGAGTTGTACTTGTTCCGAAAACATTATAGAAACATCATACGTTGTATCCAGACAAAGATTTCCTCGAGAACTGGGAGCAAATAGATCGGACCTTGCTCTTCGATTCGACATGGATTATGTCCTCCCAGTGGCTGAAAGTCTCTGCGCGTCCCTTACCTTCACCTTGGTCCTACGGCGACGTGTCTTGTACGTTTATCCAAACTTCTGGTTGACCTCAAAACACTGATACTTCCCTTCAACCAGTCACAATCTCTCTCCCCGTCGCCTCTTCTACCATCATTGTCCTATCAAAACTCGACGAGCGCTTCTGGAAATCCATATCCGGTCGTGCGAAGTGGTCGTTGGACTTCATCATCTACAAAAAAGGGGAGAGTAAGCCTATAACAACATCCTCTCCCTCCCTCCTCTATTCCCGCAGCGTCAATACCGAGATCTTCCTGGAAGCTGGAGAATATGTCGTTCACGTATGTATCATTCATTTGAACATATAACTATTGTCACTCACGCGTTTGACATGCAGGTCCGCCTCGACCGCATCATCGTTAGACCAGAGGTATAGACAGTATCCTCGCCTCCGGGAAACTCCCTTCTTACTCAACCATTTCTTGAATCTCTAGAACTACATCGAAGAGGGACAAAAGTTATGGCAAGAGCGCATCTTTTCGCGTGTCCTCACGGAGCAGGCAAAAAGCCAGTCCATTGCGTCCAGTACGTCACCCACTTCTTCAAACCTATTCTAAACTGACATTAATATTATCACGTAGACTTCGACCCCGTGTGCGTATTTTATTAATTACTCCCATAGCAACTTCTCACAATCCGCCCGTTCTTTCTAGTGAAGATGCACATGCACAGTACCTCCCAGTGCCCCTCGATCTCCTCGCAGGACACGATCTTTCGGAAATCGAAGCTAAAGTCGCCGAGGTGCAGAAGCTAAAAGAACAGGAGGCCCGTGCTACTGCCGAGGCCAAGGCGAAGACCGAGACGCCCGCCAAACCAAAAACCGAAAATACTGATTCTGAGCCAGCCAAGCTTGGTGTAGTAGCAGAAGATTCTACAGCCAAGAGCACAGCTAAGAGGGAAGGGGTGGACACAAACGAAGGTGATGATACCGAGGGGGAGGGTGAGGAGGTTGAAAGCGGAGAGGGTGAGGGTGAAGAGGGTGAGGGTGAAGCAGAACATGATGGAGAAGGGGAAGAGGAAGGGGAGGGTGAAGGCAGTGGCCCGGAACGTACAACTGATGCCGCGGAAGACAATATTGTGTACTTGGGGCTGCGCGTCTACACGAACAAGGCGGCGCCAGCGAAGATCGGCGGACAACTGCGGCACACGTCTCTTGCCGGGCTCTTGAACAAACATGGTAACTCAGTCGAGCCAGTAGTGGTCTGATGTAGCTCGTCTATGGACTCTCTAATCGTGTAACATTACATTCACTAGGAAAAGAATACGATGTACCGGGAGGAACATATGCATGTTACTCGCGCTAGTTATAACTTGATATGCATGTTCTTGTGCTAGTTGTAACTCGATAGAGACGGTTTGCAACAAATTCAGAACAATGGAGGCAAAAAAATGGAAGCAAGATTGCATTGAAAGTCAATAATTACGGCTAGTTTACCAAGGAATCTAGGGAACATCTGTTACCCTGATAGATTTTGGGATGTCCCTAACTGTGGCGTCGCTTGTGGAACCACACGAAGATGGATACCCGCGGTCGAAAGGCTCATGCTCTAGTTACTCGTCGTGGACCGCGCGTTCTAATAAAATGCTCCGCGTAGTTGGAAGGTGCAGGGAACTTCGATGTCGACGGGTATCAACTAGGAGTACGATGTGCACCAGGGAATATTATTATACTACTTGGTGCTTTAAGCATGGAGTCTGAGTCACAAGTTCTTCTTGAGCCCGAGGCCTGAATGATGAGATCTGTAAAGTTTTAGTTAAAAGTACATTCAAGTTCAAGAACCCTGTGCCTCACGCGGACGTATCGAATGCCGGCAATTGATTCTATCTAGAAAGTCGATGCGCTTCCCAAAATATTTTATGGCGTTGTTAGTCCGCCTGAACCTTATATGACACCTGGTAGCCGTTGACAATATCTATGGGCGGTAGGGGTTAAATCAACATATCGTTTGCTGCGTCGTGTGCGGAACATGAGGCGAGTTCACTGTAGTGATCTCATCTGATAATCAGGTCTGAGTATACGACGTCTACTAGACGAGGAATCACAACCCCCGATAATCGCATCCTCGTTTTTTTGGATGGGCCTCATGTCCGGAGGAGGTCCGCCTCGTAGGCATGCGAATGCTGCGGTCAAGGGCTCAGACGACTCTGGTATCACACGAGTCGCGATATACGTCTGATCTTGGCAATGCATCTCGTTCTCGCCGAATCAAACTTTCACATCAACAAATTCTCGCCGCCTCATTTGCCTCCGAGGCACAGAGACGTCGAGTTTGGTACAGGGGCTCTGTTGGATGGGCGAGGGCTGCGTGTGAACGCCAATGCCCATTTGGTGATGTTCATACACGTCACAAGTCTGTGTTGGTATGGCATCCGACAGAGTCTATGTAGAAACGGGGTTCTTGGCGGAAGAAAAAAAGTACTGCGCGCCCTTTTTAGGGCGGGAGCAAGTGAAAAAAAAAAGAGGCGGAAAACAAATCCATTTACAATTACTATATCGAGAATGATCCGGGTACCGATCAGCGGCAAGCTGCCTCACGAACAACATGTGTAATGAGCCTGAATAACTTAACGGCGTCCATGCCAGCCATGCTTTGCCTGCAAGCTTCAGTTCTTTATATACCGATCATGTTCATTACGCTCCCTCTAGTTACGCCCCCATCATGCCCTCCACCACCACTATCACCCCGGTGACCCCTACACTGTCTGCCGCCCGTGCAGAGACCCTAGTATTCCATGTCGCTCTTTTTCTAGTCATCGTCATCGGTGTCTGCGTTCTAATCCGCCTCCCTCGCGCCTTTGCCCGCTTCTGGCGCCCCTCTGAATGGCTGACTGGCCATATATTCTGGCATACCTCCTTCCGCCACTCTCGTGCAAGGAAGCTGCGTGCCAAGAACTTGCCAGACGACTATCCTTCCGAAGCCAGTTCCATCCAGGAGTCCAAGGAGAATGCTTCAGATGATTCACACACTCTTTACGTTCATGCAAAGAATAACGAGGGCCAAGTCCCAACCGAATTCAAGTTCCCCCCGCACATGGCCACATGTCCCACATTCCTGCGGAGACTTGTCACACTGCACCGAGTACGCGTCTCTACAGGTTTCTCGGTATCACAGGCGGCAGTCATGACTTTCTATTTCTCCACTCTGATTTACGCTGGCTGTTACAAGTCAAGTCCATTCTCTGATCCCGTCCGGACGGGATGGGTGGCTGTATCACAGCTTCCATTCGTTATTGCACTGGCAACCAAGAACAACATCCTGGGTACGTTGATTGGTTTTACTTATGAAAAGGTGAGCCACATCTTTTGTATTCTTCCGAATCTCTGACCGATTATAATGCCTAGCTCAATTACCTTCACCGCTTCGCGGGACGGCTTATAATAATTGCCGTCAATATCCACAGTTTGGGCTACTGTAAGCTCTTCCAGCTCCTGCTCGTTCATATGATTAACTTTTTCCTCCCAAGTTTACAAGTGGTCGATCGCAGGCACCTTCAAGAAAAACATCAGCAATCCCTACGCCGTTTGGGGTCTTGTTGCGTTGGTCGCCCTAGATTGCATGTTCTTCTTCTCCCTTAGTTTCTGGCGAAACAAGTACCACAACATCATGCTTCCTACGCACATCATCGGCATCTCCGTTACCCTCCCGGCTGTAAGTACTTATGACCTCGTAGCTCAGGCATCCACGCTAACTCATCTATAGATCTGGAAGCACCAACCTACGACCATGCCATGGATAGCGGCTGCCATCGGTCTCTACGGACTTGACTATATCATCCGCACGATCAAAACCCGCTTCTCGACCGCCACTATCCGTCCCATCTCTGACATGAACACCACCCGCCTTGAGGTGCCCCACATCAATGGTGGCTGGCGTGCGGGTCAGCACGTTCGCCTCCGTGTACTCTCCTTCGGTGTCGGCTGGTTCGGCTGGACGGAAGTGCACCCTTTCACGATCGCAAGTGTTGCCAATGGCGAGGATGGGATCGTTCTCTTGATCAAGAAGAGCGGGAGGTGGACAGGAAGGTTGTATGAGATGGCGAAGAGCAGCGGTTACACCGAAGCGGGCCAAGGAAGGCGCGTCAAGGTCATGGTCGAAGGCCCATATGGTTCGTCTCATTATCCTCTCCTCTTCTCACTCACCCTCCTTTGTTCACCCTCCTTTGTTTACAGGTGGCCCAGGACACGCTATCTTTGCATCCTACTCGGCTGCTGTATTCATTGTCGGCGGGTCTGGCATCACCTTCGCGCTCTCCTCAATCCAAGACCTCATCCGTCAAGACCTCGCAGGTCGCTCGCGCGTCAAAACCATCACGCTCATCTGGTCCGTTCAGGACCCCGCTTCACTGAATCCACTCCTTCCTAAGCTCATGTCCATGATCCAAGAGAGTGTCTACACCCCACTGAACATAGCCGTGCATTACACACGCGTATCAGCGGGGGGCGAAAAGCCGAGGCCACCCGTCGCGCACCCTGCCCTCACAGTCAATGCGGGTCGTCCAAAGATCGTCAAGTCCCTTGAAACGGCGCTGTCGCGTGCTGTGACACTTGGAGGAGACGCGCGAGATGATGGTCGGTGTCAGGGCATGCTCATTGGAGTGTGCGGCCCTGCAGCGCTTGGTGATGATGTTAGTAGAGCAGTGGAGGCTATCGATCCTGCGAGAAGAGATCAAGTGGGTGGGATTGAGATGCATGAAGAGTACGTCTATTTCCTTGCTCCCTCTTGGTAATTAGTTGACCTTTTTTGCAGAGTATTTGGGCTGTAGCTGGTCTACCCCTGGTCGTTCTTATTGGTCTCTATCATTATTCCTTCCTTTATCTCACGACCTTTGCTTTGCTGTCCATTCCTTGTAGGATGTGTATTATTCCCGTGCCACAGATGTACATATGTATCAACTCGCCCCTTTTATTTCCTTGTCATTGTAACCTCATACCAACCCCCATCATCCATCCACTCGTCTCTATTCCTCGACAACTCCCCAGAATTACCATTTGTACATCTTGTGTAGCCTACTGTATATCTCGATCACGAAATTCGATGTTTGCGAAAAAAGTTTTTTTACGGCCTCCGTATACTACGACCGTGATCGAAGATCGAGGTGCGAATGGCAAAAAAAAAAAACTGAAAAAGAGTGTAGCTGACTTCGCACCCTCATTAAATATTAAGTATCCAAGAAAGGAGTGCATGGTATTTATCCACCAGAACTCGTTGTTCTTGGGTTTGGGAATATATTAAGCGCAGTAGACATGTTAGGCATCCTTTCATTCATTCAAAAAAGTTTCCTCAGGGCATAGTTTGAGGCCCATGAAGACGTTGAATATTAGCTGGAACTAGGGAATTGTGGATGTGAAACAACGCAGTCCGAGGCCCATCTAGGTCCCGCCTTGAATTACTGGGTATAATCAAGGAGTTAAAAGTCGCCAAGCAAGGATAGTCAGGGTGCACAGTCAACGCCTATCCTCATGTAGCCAAGCTTCAAGCCAGGTATTATTAGGGTATCTCGGTATCCATAATCTAAAATGATAGCCTATTCCATGGTAATTTATCTGTAACAGTGTTAACTTAGCACGCGTTGAAAGATAGGAGTACGTACTTCGTTGTGAAATCACAACAAGAGGAGAGGGTATCACAACTCCTTGTACAATCCAGACGAAGCACCAGATGATGCCGAAACCCCCATTCCAAGCCACTGACGAAGAAGACGCTCATCCCCTTCTTGTCCCCAGAGATAATAGATAGCACGGCGTCGCATGAGGAAGACGTGTTCCGGTAGATATTTGAAGATTCCTGTCATCACCAGGTAGCATGATACAAAGAATATGGTCACTAGAGGGCGCTCTTAATTTATATTTATATTGATTAATCATGCAGACGCACTGAGTAGAACCTTCTCCCAAGGCTCAAGCATGCTGAGCACGAAAGTAGACTCGAACCACATCCTACGACGCCAGAAAAAAACAGCCAGCGGAGATGAGGGTTTTCGCGTGGCTGTAAGATCAGGTTTTGCCCTTGGGAGCGTGTTTTGTGCTGGTGGTGACATGCTCATCGTCGTTATAAGTTATGAACTCGCTCGCCGTGCAATCGTCGTGGCAAGCAACGAAGCCGTAGTAGATGACACATACGGCAAATGTTTCTCACGGTTTCTTCGCTTATTACTGTACATGGATTACGACTTGCCGCCTCCCACATTGGTATTGGCTGACAACCCCACACCCAACCACTGCGCCAGGATGCGCTCCTCGCCCTCTCCCCAGAGATAATACACCGCTCTCCTCTGCATCATTGCTAACCTTTGCGGAAGGTACTTGATCAATCCAGTCATGATTAGGATGAATGAGATTGCGAACAAGGTCACTGTTGCTCTCATTAGTTGAAGATTTTCAGCTAGAAGAAGCTACTTAGCGTACGCAGGACGATTTTTTCAGAGTCTTCCATGACGCTGAAGGCGAAAGTCGCCTCAAACCACATACGAAGGCGCCACCAAAATAGCGTCCACTTGGAATTGGTATTTGGCCGACGCGTGAACGAATGGTCGGGCTTGGGTGCTGGAAACTTGCTCATTGCAATTGCCTTTGGCATGTTGGACGAGGAGATAGAGCCATTCTGCCTGAACGCTCTTCATATGAATGAGACGTTTTGGATTATGGCATCCATCTTGCTGAGACAATCTGTCATGCATTCTCATGACCGGCGCTTCTCTCCGATTCTGAGGCATGTTTGCTCGTCGTGCATGACAGTGAGCAGCGTTAACACTTAATATATGACTACGGACCCGAAATTTCCTGTCGTGATGCGTGCTCCGCTCTCTGTCTTGGTGATGTCTTGATGATTTCTTCAAGGCTCTTAGGATCACCGTCCTCCCCCAACAATGTGAGCGTCAAGCTTCCCGCGATTCCGAACGTGGACTCTTGACGCTTCTAGTACGCTATCATTGACCCTATCGTCCTTTCATACATCTACATACACGCACCGAGCGACGGAGCTATGAACCTTCAACTGTGGAGTAGGACAGTATCTTTGACAATGCTATGTTACAGAATTCAACTGGGCAGTTCTAAATATGGGAGAGAGGCTTCTAGAGAATAGCGAACTTCAAGAATCGGCAAAAGAGGGTATGCATGGATCATAGGGGATGTACCGAGTCGGTGCATATACTTATGCCATTTTGAGTGACGCTCTCTGTACTTGAAACTTCGCTTCAGTATACCCGAATAAAGTTCAAGTAATCAGCCGCGAATCAGTCAAACAAAGGGTTATAGGGCTCTAGGTGAGGGATGTGACACTAGTTCAACCTTTTCATTCCTGCCTGCACGCCTGCACCGTGTAGTACCTGGTCACCCATGTCTATTACTCTCTGGTCGCTTATGTTGACGCCGGCAATCTCGATGTCGATAGGGTGACGCGGCTAGACTCTTAGAGATATGCGCTTGGGCAACTCTTCCGCCGCCGCCTCCCACCTCTGAACTGCTCACTCGCCACCAGCGTGCCTCAATGCATCGCTGGAACTCTCTGACATTTTTCTTTGGTCTCGAATATGATTCTCCTCCTCTTCCCTACCTTCCAAACGTTGTAAGTTAATAGTTGATTCTTGGCCAAATAAAAAGAATGATGAGAGTGGGATTCGAACCCACGCCCTTTCGGACCAGATAGACAGGGAGTATCCCCATTCGATGAGCAGAAACTGCTCTGATCCTTAGTCTGGCGCCTTAGACCGCTCGGCCATCTCACCCTTGTCAAGATTCAAGATTTTCTAATCTCAATTTTAAGCCTTTCCGTTGCCTCGAAAGGACCATCGCCCGTTGGCCAATCGACTCAAGCAATCTGTGAAGAGACTATATTCATGTCACTATCTTATAAACGATCGGGCTCCAAGCCAAATAGCCTGGATATTAGCGGAATAAAAACAGTGATGAGAGTGGGATTCGAACCCACGCCCTTTCGGACCAGATTGATAGGGAATATCCCATTCAGTGAGCAGAAACTGCTCTGATCCTTAGTCTGGCGCCTTAGACCGCTCGGCCATCTCACCATTGCCACAAGTGAAGTCTATCAATCCAAGTCTCACAAGGATTTACTAATGAAGGAAGGCCATGAATGGTTTAAGTTGAAGCTTGAGGCTTGAAACACTGGAGACTTTCGAGATGTATAAAACAGGGAGCTGGACGTACTTGAATTACTCTGATGATGCGCACTGGAATCCCACTCTCAAAACCATCTGTTTGACGTCGCACATTCTGGGCATGGTACGAATCCCACTCTCCTGTTCACCCCCTTCGAATGCCAAAACGCTGCTTTGCTGCATAGTTCCTCCATTTCAAGATATCTTCCCTTGCGAGGAGTCGCTCGACGGTGTAGAATTCTCGCGCGAGTTCTTCGTTAGAAGCGATGTGATGGACTGCTGTGTCGCATGGTCTGGACGGATATTTGATTGAATATGATATGTATTCCAAGAACCAAAACCTACCTACATAACCACGCTACAGAATTTATCATTATCTCAGGATGCCACTTTTTCTTCAAGACCTTGGAGTGTGTGGATCTGGGGATAAGATGATGATACGTCAACGGCACCTCGCGCTCGCAGATCTCGCATTCGGATGCGCGGGTTGAGGACCACACGGGCGGAGACGCACATGCGTTTGAAAGGTAGTCTGCTAGGACCTTTCGAAGGAACTGGAGAGAAGAGTCGGGGTCAGGAGCGATCCCATATGATGTGAGGGTGTCGGTGAAGGCGACGGAGGTGTTGATTAGGGGGAGTGAGGAGGGGTCAGGCACAGCGGCACGCGATGAATATGTTGCTGTACGTATTGTACTTGGAAGAAAAGACCAGGACTCAGAGGCGAGGTAGGTTGCGAAGTCATCTAGTTCTGAAGGGTCCTGTGTGGTGAATTCAGGGTAAGAAAGGATGCGCTTAGTGATGCTATCTTTGAAAAGGGAGAATTGGAGGGAGGTGTCAGCGTCTGACATTATGTTCAGGATATGTTCTTTATGGTTTGGACATCTGAGTGAAAGCTTCCCAAGATATAAATCTGCCTTGAGTGCTCGGATGACCCAGGTGACCCAGCGAGTCAATTCGGAACCGTGTCTCCGTGTTCACGGTTGGTTACTTTGATCAGACCGGGACTTAAAGGCGTCCACCGAGGGCTGCTATGCAATGTACAGATGTAAGCTAGCGTAAGAGAAGCGATGATGATCAAGAGAAATTTGCAAGCAAGCGCAGATTATCAAACTTTGTTGGAATTCAACCGGCGCGCTTCTTGTGACTTCATCATATGCAAAATCTTTTGCAAACTGCTTTCAGTTTGGAACCAATATACATGCTTTATCATTACAACTGGAACCCCACAGCACTCTTCCTCGTATGGACGCAGCCGCAGATAATCACGAAAATCCAGTCGACTGGTCGGAAATCGGATATCTTGCACCTCTACTCTGTTCTGAATCCCGGCGCTCATGAACTCCTCAGTCTTCTCATTTGCTGTACATGGAGGCTCGCCACCTGAAAATTCCGAATCGAACGGGCTCAACACAAGCTCAAAGTATCTATGTCGAAACGTAAACATCCAGTATTCGAACATCGTAGTACGATAATCGTCATTTCTACCATAAGCCCCATAATTAATGTCCATTCAGGTGTTTAGAACATTGGGATCTCCGGTTCCTTCTCTGCTGCCTTCCTCTTCATCTTTTCAACAATGCCTTCTCCATGCCGTCCAGTGCCCTCTTCTCCAACTTCATGATCATGTTTTTGCTTGACGCGCCTGATTTTCCATAGGCTGTAGTACAGCGTCAAGACCCCACAGACGAACGTGGACACCGCGGTGACTATGATAGTGACCTTCCCTGTCGTCGAAAACTCTCCGTGCTGAACCCCAAAGATGTTGGTGATTGTCGATATGAGGCCAGCCAACGAATTCAACAATCCAGGCCTTGTTAGCAAAAAGATTTGTTGATGATTATGGTGCGTCTTCGATAGGCATTTCACGTACATGAAAATCCTGTTTACGAGCCAAACATAATTATACATCCATTTCCACCAGAGATAACTCATCCCTGTGGCACCTATCCCGCAACATAAAAATGCGATGACGAACCTGGCACATATCTAAACAAGAAAGGCACACAAGACGTTGTCATATCTCACAGTGGTACATGCGCGACCGCGTTCAGAACCTCCTTCCCAACCTCGTTCGTTATGGTCGATTGTGAATTCTGCAGGCTCGTGAACGTTCCAGGGAATAGAATAAACCCTGCCAACAAGATCCACGTGAAGAAAGACGCCAATATGTTGTCCAGGCGAGGAATGCTGTCCAGCGCTAGAAGCATGTTCACGTATTTCGTGTCCATCTGACTCCCTGTTTGCTGGGTTAACTCTGGAAGATTGTGCTCTTGCTTGCGCGATGTCGAAGTCTTGCGCGATGTCGGCGCTTTGTGCGATGTCGGCGTTTTGTGCGATGTCGACGCTGTGTGCGATGTCGACGCTGTATGCGATGTTGACGTTTGCCGGGGTAGCTCTGGAAGATTATGCTCTTGCTTGTGCGATGTCGATGTTGTGTGCGATGTCGGTGTTCGCTGGGGTGGCTTTGAAAGATTGTGTTCTTGCTTGTGCGATGTCGACGCTCTAGAGCGATGAGTTGCCTTGTGAGAGCCCTTGTTCGTTGTCGACGCTCTAGAATGATGGATGGCATGGGTGGTCCTGTGAGAGCCATACAAGGCCGCTGCTCTATGCTCAGCCATTGTGAACCCCGGGTGGTGCTCTGAATGGGCGGAAGGGGATCGCTTAACGTTTAAGCATCAGGGACCTTGAGAAGTCGTGGGACAGATTCTCGCGAATGTACATTGTGTTTCGAGCCACGTGGACTGCCTGTGGCACAGAGGAGTTCATATGGAGTCAATTCGCCGAAGAACCGCATTTGCCTCGTGTGCAATTGAACATGACAATGCTCAAACCCACCTTGGCAAAAAGTGACCGTGAGTCCTATCGGTATTTATAATAATCACGCCTTTTATCTTCAGGGGACTTCCTACTTACAGGAAATCATCAAAATAACGCAGACTTCGCTCATCTCTTTGTCACAAATATCAATTACTTACACATTTCGGACAATTTATCCCGAGCGTTACTACGCTTCATCCGTTTCACCCTGTGGTTTTTACATGCCCAGATCATCCCTGACTCCCAAAACAACCGACGGCGACATGCTGCGTAGAGGACCTCTCACAAACGTGAACTGTGTCGTACCTTCTTAGTGGTTCCCACCTCATCAGCCTCACGCCACGGCGGGCAGTGTACGCCGCCGTCAGATCGGCGATCATGTGTACAATGCGAAGTAATCATCGCGACATCATCATGGGTGCTGGTCAAGATCATGATGGATATGCAATGCAATACGCGAGTGCCTAAGGGTTGGCCTTGTCCTGGCGTATGCTCAAAATCTAGCCAACATAATCGACTCGGACTTCAAGCTCTTTCAAGCCGCCAGGCGAAAAATCAAACTCAGCGTACGAGATTGTTCTCTTCCTCTAGATGGAAACACACATACTTGACGCCGCTTTGCTCGGTGCTGTATGTTGGTTTATTTTCCATCAGTTAATCATGTTAGCCACTGATGTGACGTACCCGCAGCAATTGAGAGGTTTGTTTCTCTTGCCGAGTTACCAATCGAAGGTTCTCGACCTCCTGCAACTCTTGGAACTCGGGTCGTACCATTAGATCATTTTTCACCGCGACCAGAACTCGCCCTGAAATTATTCATGCGTTCAATATTCTTCCTATCCTCATTGAGCCCTGACATCTCGCCATAATTTTATGGCCGATGATCACCATCGTGCGTGTCAAGCTTGGAAGGATATTGAGTATAAAAGGGTAATGCGACAAAGTCGTTGACCCAAAGCACCCCCTGCACCGCAATGCGTTTCACTTCCACATTTGCACGTCTCACAGGCGCTTTGACCGTTCTTAACATCTGTATCGGATCTCTGGCTACCCTTCCCTCTGCAGTCATATTTCCTCTATACATCTATCCAGCGGACGACTGCTCGAACTGGGACCCTCTCCTTTCCGCGTGAGTGATGATCACTTATCCGAACGTCGATTTCCCAGACCTAACCGTGATCCCCAAAGGATATCTGACTATACGAGCCTCGAATACCTTGTAATCATAAACCCAAACTCAGGACCTGGTGCTGCCTCACAACCAGACCCCAGCTACCAAACCTGTGTTACTCAGCTGCGTGCCACTGGCGAGGCGAGCGGAGGGAATGTTAAACTCTTGGGATATGTCCTGACTGGATACGGCACTCGTCCGACAGCCAATATTACCTCCGATATTGACACGTATGCCGGTTGGGATGCAGCTTACGCCCTTGATGGTATCTTCTTCGATGAGGCATCCACTGACAGTACTGTACTCTCGAACTACGAGACTTACGTCTCCTATGCTCAGACTGCGCTTGGCTCAAACACCTACGTAAGTTTTGCGTTGACCTCACAAAGGCTTACTCCAAAAACTCAAATTTCTATGTGCAGATCACATTGAACCCCGGTACATGGGACTCCTCTTCATCGTCTGCCGACTATTTCTCTATTGCGGATCTTATTGTTACCTTCGAGAACACCTACGATAACTTTGCGTGCGTCCTCTTGGTCTCCTTTTACCTGCACAGCCCTTACAGGTAGACCAGCGTTACCGCGTTCCCCGCTGGTGCTTCAACTCCCACAAGCAAGCAAGCAGCTATCATACACACAGGACCGACAGCTGCACCCATTGAACTGGTCGATGACTTGACGCAGACCCTCGTCATCGGTGCTAGCTTCTACAGTGACTACTCGGCCGCGTTAGCCTATGAAAACTTCCCGACAGACTGGGTCGACTACGTGGACGCTCTGGTGTCAAGTCAGACATAGTCAAATAGATGCTTCTGTTTAGGAATGTGAGGGTTGATAACAGTCTTGGTTCGAAATGCTAGTGATATATATTAAGGAGTATGTGGGATAGTCAAGGAATGAACGGGGAAACTGTGTCTACATATACTCGAGATGAAGTTGGAAACTCCAACATTTCAAAGCAAAAGTTGTAACGAATGGATCAGAGCAGAAACATCGAGAACAAATACGTCTGCCGTCTGGGGGACGCGGTTGACGATTGCTTTGACATCAAGAGCAGCTTTACCAACGGCGTCGAGGGATATAAGGAACGGTGCAAGGTTGGAATCATTTACTTTTTCGACGGTCGCGGAGGCGGTGACAATAGCATTGTGTAGAACGTCCACATTCGCTGCGAGATCGGCGACTGTCGTAGAGCCAGCAACATTGATGGTGGCACGGATGACTGCATTGATAAGACTTGTGTCGAGGGGGAGCGCAAGGACCTCTGGACGGGGGAAAGCGACGGGACTCTCACTCGTTAGCGGGAGGGATGAGGCACTGCTGGCAAGGTTTATCGCCAACTTGGCAAGGGCACTGATTTTCGCGACGACCTGCGGAAGTACATTCACGTGAACGTCAACGACGGCGATGACTTTGGCGAGAACAGCCAGGAGGACGTCATCGTTGAGGTCGATGGGAATGCGTGAAGTGTTTGGCACAGCGACAGCCGTAGAACCAGATGAGGGAATAGTGGTGACAACAGGGTTGTTGAGAAGCCATGTCTTAAGGTCGACGGATAAAATGATTAGGGCGTCAAGTTTCGCGACAAGGTCTTCAAGACGAAGAGACTGAATGCATGCACACTTTGTAACCTTGAAAAGGAAATCGGAGCTCAGGTCGACGATGGCATTAACATTGGCCACAGTGTCGGCTGGGGTGTTGGAGTTGAGAAGTTTGACGACCGCATCGATAGTGAGCCGTACGAGTACCAGATAGTCGAGAGCAGGAGTGTTTACAGCGGGAACAGCCTCAGATGCATCGGCGAGAGCACTGACAGCAGCCACGATGGCTTCCAACTGGGAATGCAGTTGCGAGTTGAGAGTAACCGTGGACGCCGTTGCATTTGTAGAACCTCCATTGGTCCTCTGAGGGCCAACGTCATTGGTTTCAGCGACACATTGTGAAGCGTCAGCGCTGGGATGCAGCCCACTGTGACATTGGGTCACCACGCATCGCGACTTGGAGCACTTGGAGGCCAAAACACCAGGTAAACGACCGCACTCCACGCCAACAGATTTCGACGGATGGGGGACCGGGAAGGGATGAGGCACCATACACCCACCGCCTAAAAGTAATATGTATGGTTAAACTGCGGGAACGCATCGATGACCAGCCAAGGAACATACAGCTGTCAGGGGCCGTGGTAGTGTCGACACAATCAAACTCGAGTGTATTCTTACGCCCAGCGATACCGCAGACTGATTTGTTCTGGCAGACTTTCTGGGCCTGGGCCAAGGTCGTAATTTTCTGAGGAGCGCTGCGTTTAAGAGGAACCGGGGAAATACAACCCTAGAGATAATGAGTGTCAACTGGCCCGTGAAGAGACAATAACGATGCAAAGGAGACTGACGTCGGGGTAGCTACCACATTCACCATTACATACAGTGTTGGGTTCTGCGCAGATGCATGTACCATCCGGACCAGGCGTGAACCCGTTAATGCAAACGATAGCACAAGAGAAACCTGTTCCGCAGGTCCTCACCGAATGGGACGGGAGGTTACATGTCTGCCATGTGCGTGGTCAGAAAATTGGAACGAACGACACAAGGGAGGGAAGCATACTGTGCCATGGGTTTCCATCTAGGAAAAGACACGTTAACTTTGGGGAGTTTTAAGCAATGTAATGACGAACAAGAGATTCGACCAGAGCCTGCGCCTCCAACCGTTCAAGCTGAGTCTGGAGAATAGTGGCGTCAACGTTTGTATCCAACCATACATTGAGATCCTAGGCGTGACGTGAAAGGTTAACTGGACATAGCATACCCTATGAATCACAAAGCTTACCTTAAGGCACAGACAAATGTCAATATCTAGCGTCAGACCCGTAAGTTGGGTCAAGGCGTCTCCGTTGAGATCAATGCAGGTATCTACGACGTCGCGTCGAGCGCGGTACTGCCGTGCTGCTATCACGTCGTTTCCGCGTGTGGCTGAGGTCTGGGTGCGAGTAGCGCCGCGATTTTGAAACTGGTTGCCAAACCGGTGTGCGGTAGCCGGAATAGCAAGCCCAAGGAGAGAAAGGGACGAGAAAAAGAGAGTGGGTGCAAAAGAGAGACGCATTATTCGAACCAATGCAAGTAAGATCGGAGGCGTGGATCGTGCACAATGAGTGGGGTAGAATGGATGATGAGACCAAGCTGCCTTAAGTATCGTCGTCCAACATACAGAAGAAGTGAGGAGGACATTCATGCTGGATCCACAAGGTACATGATTTGCACGGAAAAAGGTATATAAGGAACAGGAAAGCGCAATGTGTCTGGCATGAATAAGGTCTGTTTTGGAATTGAAAGTGTGGCGCTTGAGAATCTCATCCGGGAGAAGCGGGGAATATGCGCTGCAAAACATGCGCTCGGAAAATACATGCAAGCTCGTTCAGTTAGAAGTAACGCAGTGAAAAGTGTGGGCGAAGAGAAATTCTGTTTTCATAGCAACACTGGGCCAAAACAGACAAGATGCTGTTCGTATGAGTAGCCGAACAAGATTTGGTTATGTCGTGATCCACAGAAGTTCGACAATGGATGAACAAAACAATTTCTCTTGAATTGAATGATGATGTGATAGAAATGGTTACCAATCTCCGCTCGCTATACACTGCCAAAATCAGGTGGTTTCTCATCAATGAGGAGAGGCCAGGCATACTTGGAAGCGCCAATATACAGTAATGGAAAGGAGTGTTGGCGGTAGAAATGGGCGACGGTTTTCGGAACATGTTTTCAATTCACAAGCCTATGTTTTGAAGATATCAAGGCATAGATCACAGAAGGCACGAGTCACAGGCGGCAAGAATGGAAGGCGTCGAAGTCCGCGATGTGAAGATATACAGACTCTTGACGTGACTGGAGCCAATATAAGTTCAAAGGTGTCAAAGAGCTTATTAGTGAATGAATCTTGAGACAGATGGGGACAGAACTAGCGACTGCGTTCGAAATTTAAGTCAACCCGGATGGTAGTGAATCCGACGGTCCATTTGTCTCTGTCTGCATGGTTACCGTCGGAGAGGCCGGCGATTGAGTCATGGTGGTGTCCACTAAGGCCTGGACTTCCTCTTCATCACTGCTTCGGTCATCATCCATGCCCACATCTCCATCACTTGCTTTGGGTTCGTCCCCACCACTCCCGCCCTCATTATCATCCTCATCGATCGGATCATCCCCAGTGTGTGGATGCACCCTCGGATCCCACTCTAGCTCCTCCGGTTCCTCGACCTCGACCTCTACACGCGCTCGCCAATCGAAACGCTCCCTGAGCATCGTGACGGCCCTCACTGCGCGCTCAACCCGACGGTCATGAGCTCCGCGAATCTCGTCACATTCGTTCAGGACGTCCGCGTACTCAGTTGGCTTCTTAGGTATGCCGAAAGGCGCAGGCGCAGATGGAGGCGGTGGGGCAAGGACACCAAGCGAGCCCTTAGTGACCATATGGTCTGCGAGTCGTCGTACGGTGTTGTTCTCCACACGAAGAACGTCGGTTGTCTGCTGATTTCGCAGAAGTGGAATGACTTCACCGTCGAGCTGGGCATCTGTGAGAGCGGCCTGAGGGTGAAGAACGACGCGTTCGAGGGGACTGCCGGAGGGCCCTGTGCGCGAATTTTGCGACGCAGCAATGGCAGAGAGGGTACCGGAGAGGCCCATAGAGAATGAATGCGTCTGTGAAAGCAGGATGTTGTACTTGGAGAGGATGTCGGGCCAGGCTGCCATAGCTGCCATGTGCCCCGCCTCGATGGTGCGCTGTAGACTTTGAATGGAATCGATGATCTGACTAGACTTGAACCGCAGAGACTCCAATTGCGATATAGGAAGGCTGGACGCTGTCAGTGATGCAGATTCAGTGGATGTCATTGTTCAAATCAAAGTTGAGTGTAATTGTGAAAGAGTAGGTAAAATTATGATCGTGTGATCGGAGTAAAGTCAAAGGTCAACAAGTTACACAATAATAGAAGTCGTAAAGGGCTGACTAGCTATAGTCTACCTATACTATAGCTATAGACATCTTCACACATATCTTTACTAGCTAGCAAAACCTTGGAGCACGTCCCTGATGTTCCCACACGTTAATTACGATAAGTCACAGCGTGTGACAATAATCACCATCAACCCCATAACACCCCCAGTGGGTTTTGCCCCCTTGTTCGCTCATGTTTTCTCTTTTTTCTCTGCGTATCGCGGCCCGTCGCGTGTCTGTCGTATCTGTACTTAATCACTCTCCAGCAGTTGCGCCAAAATGGGCTACCAACACGTTGACGCGTTCCTTCGTCACGACCATTGCACGCGCTGAACCTGCGAAAGCTGCAAGCAAGCCTGCAGCCAAGAAAGAGACCAAGAAACCCGTGGAGAAGCCAACGAAAAAAGCGGTGAAGAAGCCAGCCAAGAAGAAGGTGGTTGCAAAGAAGAAAGTTGTGAAGAAGAAGACTGTGAAACGTATGTTATCATGTCTACGCTGGACCCTCACTTTGACCCTCACTCCTGCTACTTCTCAGCCACACGTAGTACGTGCTAGTTGTCTTCCTGATATGCTTGTGCCAATTTCTAATCTCCTGTCCAGTTGTTATTCCCAGACACATCAAAATCCCTCCGCACGGGATCAGTGCCTGGCCATACTTCCTAACGAAAGTCTACAAGACGGATACACCGTTCACAAAGGAGCACATGTCTGCGAGATCTGCAGAGGCTTCGGTCGCGTGGGCGAATCTCCCAGCAGACGAAAAGAAGGTGAGTCGTTCGGGAACCCCGTACTGTATCGTTATTGACCTCGTTTCCAGAAAATCGCCGACCTAGTCGCAGAACTCAAGGCCAAGGCTAGCATCGAGCGCCAGGCTTATATTAATGCGCTAGAGCCGGCTATCCTGAGAGAATTGAATCGTCGCAGGGTCGCCCAGGGCAAACTCAAGTTACACAAGGTGCGAAAGTCCGACATTAAGCTACCACAAAACTCCTACTTGCGGTGGGTTCCAAACATTGTCTCTATATGCGCAAAACCTCACCTGCATCTAGATTTACCCAAGACTATCGCAAGACGCACCCTGGGGCCAACGTCATTCAAATCGGCGCCGCTTGGAAAGCCATGAGTGCCGCAGAGAAGCAGGTGGGTAAAATCTCATCTGCAAATACTATCTTTAATCATTTTTACACCTTTAGCCTTACGTCGACGAATACACGAAGGCGAAGGCTGAATACAAAGCAACCAAGAACGATAAATAAGTCTTTTGCGCTACCTGCGTAGTCATTTGAAATAAATTGGGAGGACGTCCTTTTTCTTCTTCCACCAGTTCCCACATCATAATCCTTGATCCTTTTATTCCTCTCCCTTGTGCGTGTACACGCTACATTGTTTCGATACCTAATAGCTGCTATTGAAACTCGTGCCTTCTGCGACAATTTGCAGCGTTGCTTGTCGAAAGCAGACAATGCTATACTGACCATATATGGTGGGGACAATGCATCTATTGAACGCTTCGCGGGATTTTAAACTCGGACCGCCCCTCCAGCTTGTATTGTAGCTTATCTATCCCTGATATCTTTAGTATACTGAGGATATCCACGGTATCTTAGTCAGAGGTCTCCTCGTGTGTGCATACATGCGTACTCTAGATTATGACCTCTCATTCAAGACGCGCTCTCGTGGCCTTCTCATAGACCTTCGACTCAGTACGGCGTCGGCACTCCTGCGAACGTTTATCGTGAAATATTTTGACTCGTTTCCAAGACTTTCAATCCTTGTTGCCAAACAAGGAAGGTAGAAGTCATGGCATTGATTCTCTTCAGAGTTTGTCTGGGTCACGTCTCCTTTGGTATAAACGAGCTCCACAAACAAATCTGAAATGTGTCGGGAAGATATCTTTCCTGCTTCCGTGCGCAGCTTCGATGTACGAGCAATTTATTTCTCTATATTGCATTCTATAAAGCATACCTTTCATGATCCTGACCTACAATGCGTCTGAGACTCTCCCTCGTCGTTTCATCGCTTGCGGCACTTATCGTGTCTGTAGCTGCTGTCAGATTCCCAAGTACCAAACCCACAGGAACAACTGAGGCTCTCAATGCTCGCAACATTCTTCTAGAGCGCCAGTTCCATATCAAGCGCGTCGAAGCCACGGTGAAATGCGAGAAGACTCTCGAAAATGTGAGTTAATGGCTAGCGAGCTCGTTGCAGTTTTTAAACTAGCCACAGGGATCGTGCCAGGGGCCAGTCGCAACACGACGCCGTAACCTCCCGAGTCCTGGCGTCAACGAACGTCGTAGCCTGCCAAGCCTCGATGTCAACGAACGTCGTAGCCTCCCGAGCCCCGGTGTCAACGAACGTCGTGACTTCAAACGCCGCAGGCATCCCATCACCACCTTGGCGCAAGCAAAAGAAATATGCAAGAGCAACAAATCTGTCTGCGGAATTCCAGGCGGAGAGGATAGCTTTGCGTTCGACTGCGTCGATACCAGAAATTCTCTTGACAGCTGTAAGTCTCTCAATATTCACACTCCCAGACGCACATTACTGATAGCAGGTAGGTGGCGGCTGCATGACTCCTCATCCCTTCTACGACCCCCATCTCCAGCTGAATGGTGTAGAGTGTGGGCGTCTGCCTGGTGTTGTATCTTCGCAGTGCATAAAATCAAAATGCGTTGTTTCGAGATGCAAGCAGGATTTCTCTCCAAGCTCTGACGGAACCGAATGCGTTCACTCTAGGTGAGAACTTCGTTTACAAGCCTGCATATTTGACAACTTTACGTACAATTTTTTGTTTCATATATTTCTTCCTGGCCGTGCTTTTGATACCGGACCTATAGATTTATTACTGTGCATGATACATAGGCGGGTCCCACCTGTTTTACACCCTATAGATTTATTACTATGTTGTTTTGCATGAGTAATATACTTCTTCTGTTAATTACTGTCCAAAGTAATGATTAATGATGGACGGACATGTGAGAATATAACCGATTTAGAAGATCTGCCTCTTGTCACAGGAAAGTGTGGCGCGACTTCGCTTGGAGATTTGATGGAGTCAAGGGAGCGGGCATCACGGGTCGGATATACCGTTTTAGGAAGTCGAACTTCCAATTCAGGAGGAGGAACTTGTCGACACTGGACAGAAACGCGACTTGGAGCGTGGAAGAATCAAAACTCCGAAGGAAATGGGTATATAATCCTCGTCGCGTCCAGATTATCTCTCTGCCTTCTCTCTTTCTCCCCCCATCGCCATCGAGAGAGATGCGCCTCACCTTCACGCTCTTTGTTTCCGCCCTTGTTGCCTGTGTCTTTCCTTTAATCGCCGCTGCTCACAACGTTCAGAATTCACGCTCTGGGTCTATCTCTGTAAAGCGGGCAAGTTACAAGAGTAGTACCTCTCAGGTCATCGCCCAACGTCAACATCACGTTCATCGCGATCGTATCGACCTGTGCGTCAGCATCGACGCTAGTGTTCTTGCCCCGGTACTTCACATCCTCGATCCACTGGCCGCCAAAATACGTCTGTGTCTCTGTCTTCAGGTATGTTGCTCGAGAAGAGTCGAAATCTCGCACTCACTTTTGTGTTTCACAGGATCTCAATATTTTTCTGGATTCAGATGTCGGTCTTCTGCTGGGCAGTATCCTCGGCGGAAAAGACAGTCTCCTGGCCAAAATAAAGTTGCTGGTATGCCTCCCTTTTTCCTATTGTAGAAATCGGCTGTTCTCAAGATATCACGAGCAGATTACCACGTCGCCACAGTCCCAGTCGTGCACTTTCCCAACTCACTCTCACCGACTATGTGTCGCTAAAAACCCGTGCGGCTATGAGTGTGACCCGCCATACATCAAAGACGGAAAGAAATGTATTTGCCCTCCCCCGATGCTGGAGTGTAATGGTGTCTGTGGGAACTTCCCTCATGTCAGTCATTTTCGGACGTATTTTATCTTAGCTTCTCTTATCCCAATTATCTAGGGCTGCAGTTCTGCTGTGCCGTATAAGCAGCGCCGGGATGTTGGTATCATCGATTCGTATGCATCTGCACAAGCACTCTGCAAACATGGCCAGACAGTCTGCGGCATTCCCGGTCGCGAAGAGACGAAGGAGTTCGAATGTATTGATACCAAGGCCACTCTGGACAGCTGTACGTGTGATCATCAAGATGCACCTGAACTGTGAACTAAATTTGTCACAAAAAAGGTGGCGGATGTATCGCACAACATCCTTTTGCAGACGGTCCCTTTTCAGCAAAGGGAATCGACTGTGGTGGTCTCCCAGGCGTCGCTACATCCGCTTGCTCGGACTCTCGATGCGTCATCACCAACTGTCGCCCCGGATGGCACCTGGATTCGAAACAAAACACATGCGTTCAAATCCATGGCGCTGTGAGGCGCGGGAAAGGTTTGAGGATGAATAAAGCCGCCAGACGAAGGGACACGATGATCGAGAACGTGGTTGATTCGGACCTTGTTGAGCAACTCAACGCTTACGCACTGCTTGTGCTACAGCTCAGCAACACATCTCAAACACTGTCGGCTGTACCCACCAATCCTCGCGACACCACGGAATCCCCCGCTTCATTTGATTACGCCTACTACGTGAACACTATCCTCGTAGCCACCGTAAACGCTCTTAATTCGCCTACCATCGCCGCGCTCGTGTCAAACATCGATGCTCTTGTGAATGTCAACGCCCTTGCAACGTCCGCCTTTGAGGCATGCGAATCCATGGGCGCACTTGGGCTGGTTCCACTTCTAGACGACTTGATTGCTGTGACTGATGCTGGATTGGGGTTGCAGAACTGGTGTAGTAGCCACCGTGTCGGATTGCCGTCTAACCCACTGGACAAAGCTGCTGTGCCCAATACATCAGGCGCACCAATCAGGATAGGTCTCGACGATGTCCTCAATGTTCTTGGCATAGCTTCGAAGAACAACTATATCGACGTCGCTGGCCTTGGACCTGAGTTGACTGGTACTGTCAACATACTCCTCAATGATGTTGGGCTCGGCCCTGCGAACGTCAGGCCCCGATCGTTGACCCAACCGACTACGGCATTGAACGCCGAGTTGCTTAGGAAGACGAAAACCCTGGTGGATGATGTTATCACGCTTAAGAACTACGAGCCGAATCTACCTTCGCCCGCTCAGCCGTCCGTTCTCATGAATGCAGGCATACCTCCCATCGACTATAACCTTATCAATTCCATCTTAGAAGTGGTCGCGAATCTGCTGAGATCGAACACGGTGGCCTCATTTGTCGGAAACGCTGACACAATCGTCCGTACCAACAGTCTAGTCAAAGACGCCCTGGAATCATGCAAATGTATCAGCGACCTTCGATTGGAAGGGTTAGTAGATTATCTGACCACAGTGATCGAAGCAGCGTTGGATATTCAAGATTGGTGTTCGCACAACCCAGTGGGCGTTCCCGTCCCGTATCCCACAAACGCCCCTACTTCCACCCCCTCAGCACCAGTCTCAAACACCCTGGATACCACCGCCATCGTCGACCTCGATCTGAACGCCCTTCTAAGCGGTCTCGGGCTAGGACCGACCGCAGGTGACGATCTACTCGGCCTCGGTAGCCTGCTCGACGGGCTTCTTGAACCCATCAACACTACCTTGAAAGGAGGCTCGTCTAATGTCGTCGACCTAACGTTGTTGACACAAATTCGGATTCTGGCCAACCTAACCCTGGCCATCCTGAACGGATCGTCGATTCTCCCCGCAGCTCCACAAAACAGTCCTATCGGTAGTGCTTCCCCGTCAGGAGTGAACAGTGACCTCATTGTCGGGCTCGTCCAAGCCACACTCGATCTTCTCAATTCGGGCACAGTGGGCGGCTTGCTCCACAATCTTCAGGTGTTGGCTGACGTAAATTCCCTGGTACAAAGTTCGCTGGCTGGATGCGGATGCATCGGCCAACTGGGATTGGCAGGACTGGTGAAGGATATCGATGATCTTCTGGCTGCAGTGTTGAACACGCAAGGCTGGTGCGCTGCAAACCCGGTGGTAACCCAGACGGATGCATCATCACTCCCAGCGCCGACTACGACATCAGGGCATGTGCCAATTCCGCCTGAGGCCCCAGCATCTCAACTTCTCGACATCGTTATTGATCTTGATCTCGGGGATCTCGTCTCTGCGCTCACTCTAGGACTTTTGAACGGCGCCGACACGATGAGCGATTTGAACAGTTTGTTGAACACTCTTGTTGGGGTGATCGTTCACATTCAACAGCATTCGAAATCGCTACCTCCTGCTCTTGCCACAACTTCAGCAACCCATCCTGCTCCATCGGCGCTAGCACCGGCTCAACCGTTGTCTTCCCCCGTAACGCTGAACCAAGGCCTTGTCGAAGATCTCCTCCAAGCCGTAGTGGCCCTCCTGAATTCGATCACGAGGGGAGATCTCCTCACCAACGTTATTACATTACTCAACCTGGGCGGTCTCCTGGGCGAATCGATGGATCATTGCGGATGTATAAGTTCTCTTGGGCTCGAGGCATTGGAAAACGACGTTGATGCGCTGTTGGATGTTCTTCTCAATCTCCATGCGTGGTGCGACTACCATCCCACAGGAAAAAGTGGTGTTGGTTCCAAATCCAGTCCTGCGTCCGACAGCATCAAGATTGACACCGACCCATTGCTGACCGCGCTTGGATTGAACAAACTGCTGCATGTCAAAGGAAACGTCGTTGGACTCGGATTGGGTGATGTAGTAAACCCGCTGCTCCACGATCTAGGATTGGGTGGAGTGCGGCGATGGTTGTTGGGCTAATTTTTCACGTCGGTCCTAGACAGAGCTTCGTTGGCCTCTCCTTTCGGGGGTGAGGATCAAAATTTCGTTTCTTCTAATCACTTGTTAGCCAAGTTCGCTTCAAATCGTTTTCTTTCTTTTCTCATACCTAGTCTTTGGCATATACTGTTTTCTCCCAGTGTTTCTCGTCACTTAGCTCCCTTATCAAAATAGCATTCTCCCGACATATAGATATCATTGAATAAGTTTGTTCTTCATTCGCTTGTTCGAACAGAAACGTCAAACATACGAGACATTGATATGATGTTTGTTTCGGGGCGACTTACATTTAATTACCGACTGTGAAAAGAAAAAGAAAAGAAAAAGATCGACAATCCTCGAAGCATCTATATGCATATGTGAGTAGCCCATAGTTTTGTATAAACCTTTCGTTTTGTCCCAAGCGTTTTCAAACTCCGCTGACCATACACACATTTGCCAGTGCTCGAATTAGGATGGTGAGCTTCGAACTTTGCGCCGTGCCCATCTACACTAAAACGGCTCTAATTTGACACTGCTTAGCCGCCAGGCTGTACGATACTACAAAGATCCGAAGCTCAGCACAGGACGCTGACGTCGCGCAACTTGAAGCCATACCTGCAGGTTTGTGTTATGGAATGACTAATGACACATACCAATGAAAGAATAGTTTTCGTGGCGCCACTCTGATCAAGAACATCTCGTACGGCTCGGACCCTTCCAACCCAAATCTGAATCTGTCCTTGGCACTAGGTGTCCCAAGTGGACCTTGCCTACAGATCCTGATGCGTTGTGGTTATCAAAGTATATGCCACAAGCGACGCCTTTCCACGACCAGTGGCCTTCAAAGCCAAGTTGAGGCCTGTGGACGTTAGAGGGGACTCCCATGCTACTATTTCGGGTATGATAGTTTAGGCCCAGAGCACAAGGACTTTCAAGAAGCGCGCATCTCCATCGTAAACTTTTCTGCCGTATGGATCTCACGAAACTAGCGGCCATCGGTTTTCCTCAACTATTAGTAGCCACTACGTACGGATCCACTCTACCCCGCCAAAATCTAGAACCTTACGTGCGCGACCTTTCTATTTAGAAGAATGTCTAACACATCAACTTCTCGCATCGCCCGTAGTTAGTATGCACCATGATATTCTATGTAGTCTGGATCCCGACTGACCCGACTGACATCCAAATATATTCAAGTTGAGATCATTCGCATCCTGGCTCGCTCCAAGGCCAGTAATACATGACATATCTATTACTAGTTGTATACGGACATTGCAAGATTCATTATATACAATAAATCCCGTAATTATGAGCGATGGTTACGGTGACAGTTGCCTGATTACATGTCCACAAACATTTCTAGGACGAAACCCCCAGAGCACCCAAGTATGAGCGCGACTTGAGAATCCTTGTTCGCGTGTCGACGAACGATGTGTGGTCTCTTGAGTACTGAGTTCTGGTTTGTGTGGTGACATTGGAGCGAGGTATCCTATTCTAGACGCCGAATCATGCAGTAATACGCGAAAGCTGTCAGTGGGTTCTTTGAGCAACGTACAGCCTCTGGGACGGAGTGACCTCCGAACGAGTTTCTACCCCGCCGGCGAGGATGCCTATTCTCATCATAGCAAGAAGCTAACGCGATTCAGTACAGCAAAGGTACGGTGGAGCACAGCGCACTCACATTATGTGCGGCGTTAGAATGTGTATACACTCCCCCGAAGAAAGCTGGGGTCATATCTTTCCCGGAGCTCCTCAGAAGGAGGTCTCGTCCACCTGGATGGCCGTCGATGAAGGAAGACACGTCGTGAATGAACCCAGAAATGAGAATCAAAGTGCCATCCTTGGACTCCTCTTGGACTAAGTAACAATGATTCACTAGTTAGTACGAGTGCCAGAAGCCCGGCAGAACATCTCACATGACTCCCATGTAACAATGGGAAGCTCTTCGGGGGGTGCGGGCCAAGTCAGCGATTCTTGGACCTTCTTCAATTCCTTGAGCTTCATTGTTAGAGCTCCTTTGGAAATTTCGTTCGAAGGGAAGACTCGTAGATGGCTGGCCAAGCCAATTTTGCCACAAATCGCGATGAACCATTTGGTAGGATCGTACTGATACCAAAGAAAAGCGTTCCGATAGTCCATTGGAAACTGGTGATGGAAGTTATGGTAACCCTCGCCTAAAGTGAGGATCGCGGACAGAAGATGGTCCCGCGGGCTCAATACGTCGTCATATGAGGCGGAGCCAAGATAATGTGCAATGGAGTTTATGCAAAAAACACACTGTAGAGCGGCTCAGTTGGAACGTCTGCAGAATGCAACTTGAATGGCATACATGATGGACAACGGTCAACCGTAACGCTCCGGAGATACACAGCCCTCCCAGCCAATCGTTCCAGAACAAGCCTGGTACCACTGTCGGAAGGATGTAACCAAAGAATATCGCGATAGGGAAATACCAGTGGTGTTGCCACTGGATGAGTTTGTCTTTGCGGAGGTCGGAAATATCAGCCTTTCCTGAGCGAAGATCGGATTTGAAGAGCATCCAGCCAATGTGTGTCCAGAACAGGCCACGATTCGCATTGTATGGATCAAGGTCTGTGTCCGTATGACGATGGTGAGAACGATGTGATCGGGCCCACCAAAAACAGGATCCTTGAACAGCACTGGACCCCCCGCATATTAGGAACAATTGCAGAAGAAATGACGCGTTGTATGAGCGGTGAGACCATAGGCGGTGATATCCTGAGTGACAACGTGAGTGAAACTACCCTCGAGTTGTAGTAACGAATAGTACCAGCCGTAATGCCTAGATAGTTCGGAGTTGGTCAGGACCCCGTGAAAACTTGTTTGAAAGGAATTACTCACCCAGCATGGAGAAAAGATAATAAGCAAATGCAAAGATGACAGTTGCTTTCGTACGCTCTGCCCTCCATAAACCATACGCTGCAATTGTTGGAGTAATGGTCAGTATTCCGACGTTGAACCATCGTACGCCGCGTATAGTGGGGAGGCCACGGTGAACGTCGGTTGACATGATAGGATGTTCGAAGAAAAGCTCGACCGTGACAAGAACACCACAGAGACGAACTGAACAGTTTTAGAAATGTCCGATTCTTGCCTGAAAAAAGACGTTTCGTAAGATGGGTGGCAAGTCGATCCCTTTGGGCGGTTACTGTGAGATTCACACGTATAAGTAACTGAGGGGAGCGGACTTGGGTTTTTGAAAAGCAGATTCGTTCCGGAATTGCAGTAAAAGTCATCTTATAGCTCGATATGGTAGATCATGACCTCCCTCCCGTCTTTAACAGTCTCTTTCCGAAGGTCAACGTTCCTGAAATCTGGCCAGTTCAGTTCAACCTTGAAGTCGCAGACCGCCGATCGGACTACCGGTAAAGTCCGCCCGGTTCTCGTCTCTGAGGGAATTATAGCTGCTGTATTGCACATTGTGAGGGCAGCACACACGTACCATGTTCACTGATCATCATGATTCCAACAAAGTCGCGGTACATGTCATATATCCAAGGGGAAACCAAATATTTGGAGTAACATCAACGTCAAAATGCACATGTACATTCTCACCGCACCCCATGTGCTGATGTCGATGAGGAACAAATCGAGAAATTGAAATTTACCGAGGCGCATTCTACTCTAGGCCTCTCTGATCATCAGTAGAGATCCAGAGTGAGATGGCACTCCAAAAGAGTGGAAATCAGGCCCCAAACTTGAAGTGAAAAGATCAGATACTAATTCGTTCCTGAAGTTATCCGAGGGTGCCAACACGTCTTCTCTGCGCAAATTGTAAGGAATTTGACAGTGAGTGTTTTGAAAAGCCAGCGAGACAGAGAAAATATTAGTCTGGTATAGTGCGGTGGTGGCATTTGGCAAGTAAAAGAGTTGTGATCGGAAATCGCCTAAAATTGGGTCATGACCTAATAAAAGTATTTTTTGCAGATCTCTCGAGTCCTTTACAGCCTCACGAGGAGCGCCTTATAGTACATCTAGAACACCCATAAGTAAGTGGCCAACTCACCTCAATGAGCCCTCCAGTATAGCTGCGGCCAGCTGATTTTAATGTCGACATCACACTTTGGCTGAAGGCTGGATTCTACACTGGTTGTATGGAAATTTGTGACGCTTCTGGAACGTGCGCGTGATTGGCCTCTGGAAACCGCAGAAAAATCTGTGTGCGATATATTCTAACGCAGGCATTCCGTTTCATCTAAAATTGTGTGGTATCATACAGCCGGGTTTGGAATTCGGCTCAAAGCTCAATATGAAGCCACGTAACAACGTGCGGACAACCTTCACAGGCGAGACGACGGGACCCCCGTACAACAAATACATGCCACCATATCCAGGGTACATGGCAATGGGATCTGTGCTTATTGCTCTCGCGGCCGCAGCCGTGTACGGTGCTTTGGGGTTCAACAACGCACGCTCCATCCCTTTTACAATTCCAGCTCAATCAGTTGTACGTTGGGCCGAAAAACGTTCTTCGTTGTTGCACGATCTTGCTCAACTTTGCGTCGACAGTTTGTAGACCCCAAATCGTTTGCTGTGATTGGTGGCTCTAACACAACGTTTCGCGAGTCATCTTTTGACACGTTCTTCAATCCGACCTCAACGGCCGCCCCCTTTTTCCAAATATTCGACCCCGCATTTCTTTCGGTCCTTGGACCGAATCCTTCCATCCGAGAAGTCGCATCGAACTCTACGTTTGCTTTTGCCCATGAGGCACCTATCTACATGCCAACCACGAACGAGGTATTCTTCGCCAGTAACGATGGCGGGCCATTAGGGATGAGCGATCTGGAACACAATAATGTCGTCGGTATGATCAGCTTGAAAGATGTCGACGATGCATTAGCCGCCAATGACAAAACTATCAACGTGCCTGTAACATTTGTAAGTTTCCAGCAGATTGACATGTTGACAGAGTCTATTAAGATGATCAAATCGTACAGCTCAATCTTCCCGAGGCCATCCAAATGACGAATGGAGGAACTGGGCCCTTTCAATCGTCCCTCGTACTAATCACATCAGGACGCGGAGCTCGACCTCCGTCGATTGCGCTTGTGAACCCGAATGCTCCGCATAATGTTACTGTCCTTTTGGACAATTACTTTGGGCGGCAATTCAACTCCTTGAACGACATTAAAATACATCCAAGTGGGAAAATGTTCTTCACTGATGTCGTGTAAGTACTTGGCGTATCCATCACCTCCCGGAGTCGCCTCGCGGAATCTTGTTCTCGTGTTAACCTTGCCTCTTAATAGTTATGGATTCCTGAACCATTTCCGCCCCAACCCATTATTGCCTAATCAGGTGTATCGATTTGACCCCACCGCAGGTACAGTAAGAGTAGTTGCCACTGACTTCGACAAGTGCAATGGGATCGCATTCACTGCCGATGGAAAAACAGCATATATGTGAGTCGTCTTGCGACATGCACATGTGAGCATCGTAACAACATCGCTTAGTGCGGATACCGGAGCCTCTGGCGGATTCCTGGGAAACAATCAGACCGAACCTGCAACGATGTGAGTCCATGTCCTTCCGGGGGTGCATACATGCCGCAATCCGATATTAGCTAGCATATGCTGCGAACCTAAATCCAGCACTTGCATCAATCGTTTCTGATATACTGGCATTCTGATCTATATTTTCTAGATATGCCTTTGACGTCGACACGCGCACACATGCCTTCAAAAATCGTCGCGTTTTTGCCTATATCGATGCTGGCGTCCCTGATGGCTTGCAGGTCGATCTTCAGGGAAACGTGTATTCTGGCTGCGGAGATGGTGTCCAGGTTTGTGCACCGCCGCTTCTAAGACCTTCTATGCTGATATAACTACCAGGTTTGGAACGATGAGGGCACTCTGCTTGGCAAATTTTTCCTTGGGACTACTTCGGCCAATCTGGTGTTTGCGACTGATGGGAGACTTGTCATCCTCGCTGAAACGAAGATCTTTGTGGCTGAGATCGCTGCCAAAGGAATACCGCCGATTTTCCCATGATAACCTTTTGAACTTATGAAATTATCCACAGGCTTCCTTATAAACAAGTCAAAAATTGGATCCCACTTTCGAAATCAAAAATTGTGCCATTGAGATTGTGACTTACCTTGACGAAAGCCTAAACCACAAACCAGGATTTCTCATACTCTGCCCATGTTCATTCTTGTATCAGTGAGCTCCCCGGGCGTACTGTTTAACAGTCCGAGGTTAGCCTTTCATAGTTGTCACATTAAGAAGCGAAGAAATGTCAATTTGTTAACTTGTCACTGTCAACTGATGAAGTGGATTGTGGCGCACAGTAACGTAGTCATTTTAGTCAATCAACATCGGAGACGAAGATCAGATCCAAAAGACTTTTATACACGTAGTGACGGGGGTAGAGATAGATAGCGGATGCAAGGAAGAAATGGCTTTTGTGGCGAACAAAAGCAATAAATACGTTCTACGAAGGGGGTATACTAAAAAAGATACAAAGAGAGTGTAGGTTGTATACAAAGGCGAAGACCGCAGCTAGAAAAGGACCAGTTGGAAGATAGGAAGCACCGGTTTTAGACTGCCTGGAACTCATCACTCGTGAAGCGAGGCGTGAAGTCGGAGAGAGGGATATGAGATGTAAACACCTGCATCCTCCTGGTTTCCTCGCTCCAGTACGACGATGTTTCTTCCGTACCCTGTTGAGGGGTGTTTGTAGATGGCTCTCCTATAGTGGAAGCACGTCCCAGTGCAATCTGGACAAGGATCAGAGTCGGCGTGATACCCTGTGAATCTTAGCATTTAGGCAGTCAAGCGAAGATGATTAGATATGCCACACACCACAACTTGAATTAATCCTCCATCCAGGATTATCTGAAGAAATCAATAGGTCTAAGGGAGCTGTAAGGATACCAGACAAGGACGGACGCGTACGTTCATAGTCGGGTTTGTCCTGAAAGCGAGGTCCAACAATGCATAAATAGTATACAAAAATCCCGATTCTACCCTGCGCAGATGTTGTCGAGATGGATACTCAGAGGAAAGACGTAGATAACGTACATTACTGCCGCACATATTGCGAGTGCACGGGGTACCCCATCCCCCAACATGGCGCGTGCGTATCTTCCGACATATAGGATCCTTCCCGCTAATCAGATATATCAGCAGATTAACTTTTGATATTTAAAAGATAGGCTTACCGGTCAAGCTGGTGACTATAACATTCAAGACGACTGTGAAGCTTAGGTTGATCCAGGAGAGCTGCGAAAGGTTGACGGTTGTCCCCTCGAATGTAAATCCACATCCTATGCGTTCATCAAAATAAGGAAATTAACCGTTGTGTACATGGGCGCATACCAGTCGCTGCTGTTAGAAGAAAGATAGGGCCAACGAGCATCCACTTTTTCGAGCTCCAAATAAGGTAAAATTTGTATATCTGTGTTGGTTCAGATGGTACCATTCCTGTCATGAAGGGCAAATTATACCAAAAGCATGTCCGCGATTGCACTGTCAGTCCAGTGATTTTCACGATCTGTCATGTCTACGAACCACAAAAGAAGACGCACCTGTTCACAACATACAAAATATATTTGGGGCGAAGGTCTTCATACTCAAGTCCTTTCTCAAGTAATTTTCGGAAAACCAAGTTCACGGTATAGCCAATGTCCGCCGATGCGATTACGAACATCGTAGTGACCGAGACTAATGGTACCCAATGAATTCGTTTCTTATGCAATAAGATCGCTGCATAAGAAGAGAACAGTGTCATGTAGATGCCTGGATACAGAAACACCTTTATTAATCTGTAGAGTCTGATGCGGATTCATGTACGCGCCGTATAGGAAGAGTTCGAACTATCCCCAAGGGTAAGCCCAAAAGTACTTGAAGGTGTACACGGAAGATTAGATGTACGCACAAAGACAGCGCCGAGGTATGGGCCTGGTACGTCGGGATAATGAAATACGGGACCAGTCTTGGAGGGGTATAGCCACGTCATAGTCCACGACGGGGGTTGTCGAGGGCCGATTCATGACAGGCGTTAAAGTGGCGGTTATAAGGGTCGTTACTTACCGGCAGGTATCAAGCCACCCCCGTACCGTCGGGAGGCGCGTTGCTTTACAGCCTTGTTTTTCAACGCATTTGAGAACAAACGTCGGCCTCCTGTCGACCAGCGTCAAACAGTCGGGGAGTCGGTCACAACTGTCCCAAGTCTGTATGTTTCAGCGATTCGATGACATGGCTGTACATGGCTGTTCGAATTCAAGATAGGATCAAGTTAGAGCTTCTTGATGAAAATCATAGGTCACGCCTGTAAGATTCAGACAGAAATTTATTCAGAAGAGTGAGAGCGAGAGCCAGGATGTCGATAAAAGAATTCAATAGTTAGAAGATATAACGACAAAGACTTGGACAGTGGCTTGTTGAAGCTTTGAAGCTTGAAGAGTTTTTGGGACATCTTCCAGAATCGGCACGTGGGAATGAGTTGGCGGCATGTGATCAACGCGCTCACAACATATACTTTTAACATTCACATGAGCTACTCGTCGCGAATTCCGCAGGCGACTGTCTCAAACTCCAAAATTAAAGCCGAAGATCACGATGTTTTGCGCGTGCACAGTGGCCTACTTGCCCTCGGTGCACCATGTGTTTCCCTGGACGATTTCAATCGGCTATTTCACGGACCATTCGGCGAGCTTCTCGCTTTCATGAGCACTCAAATAAAAGGTCGACAAGAAGTCTCATGTGCTCGTCATCTAATACAACTGTCAGTTTCGCAAGCAATCCTCCAATTTCTACTGAACTGAGATTATGCGCTAGAGTTCGGGATTCTCGCTCGAAATCGCGGGTACGAGTGCCCGGAGAGGACATTGCTCGTTCTCCTGTCACGAAGTCTATGTCTGAGCTTGTAGACGCGCAGAGATTGATGGATGGGTACAAGACGCAGCTGAAAGAGAGGCAGGCTGAGTTAGAGCAGGCCCGTATGTCTTCTCGTCCTTTCAGCTGAGTCACGAATCATATCAAGTCTCTAGAATCCAAAATCTGGGACCTAAAACGGAAGCTACAGGAGAAACGTCGGGCAGTACTGCTGCTAGGCGTCCTAGAAGAAAGAGAACGGGTACGCATCCGTCGGTTTCAGGAGATGATCAAGATGATGGAGACACTCAAGTGAGCTCCATGATATTTTGAGGATCTGCGACTGATAATTATCGCAGGACAGCCTGTATAGAGATGCCAACGGTGATCCAGGTAGGCATCATGTTTCCCTTTTATTATCGTCAATGTATGTCAATGTATTCTTTCGATCGTTGCAGCCTGTCATGCCCGTATCCTCGGGAAATGTCGTGCCGCCTGGCGTATCTAGAAATTCATATATACAGGCAACTATCACTGTAAGGTCGTTGGACACTATCCTTGGATCGGGCGAGATTGACCCCCTTCCTTGGCTTTACAGAATCTGCATGCCTACCATACCCGAATTTGTCAAATCAAAGAAGCTGAACATGAACCGAGCTCGTTGCTCACTTCCCGTCTGCGTCTACGTCTGACGAAGAAAATACAAGCAGATCAGGTAGAAAGCGCATTGTGCGTCTTTCCGCCGCCGCCCGCTCTTCTTTACTGAGATATCTTTTCTTCCACTTATTGTTTTCAGAGATAGGTGTTGTGAGATCGCACGTGTCAAAGCCAAAAAGAAAACAAGATATTATGATCCCATTCTGACGAAGGTGTCTTGTGTCTCCAAAGAAGAATTGATTGACAAGGAAAAAACGAACGTGAGTGCATTCTACGTCATCCAATCCTGAGATCTTCTCTTATCCCTGGTAGGTGTTGAAACGGCAGGAGCTTCAAAGACTATCAGACAACGCCATCGCTCTGGGATTCATGTGCGAACATCTCATCACTTCGGCACGTTCTCCCAACCAGGGTGTGCAATGCATCTGATCTGACAAAAGCCAAACCTCATTTAGATATCTGTATTCCTGGAGCAAACTTCGCCCATCCTTAGGGTATCTGTCCGCGAAGACATTCCAAATGCAAAAGGGTATATTGATGTTCTCCGAATACGCTTGTCCACTGCCAAGATTACAGAGGACGAGATAGACTTCATTGAAGAGGTGCAAAGAACGTGTAGAATAAAAACACGCAAGGTAGCCGGCCCCCATCGCGCACAGTGCAATTGGCTGACAGCTGAGTGCATCGTAGGAACCAGAGGCGGTCGTACAGGCTGTTACTAGACTTCTTTATAGAGGTCGGTAACTTTGATAAGTGATAGTCTTCAATTGCTGATTACATATCTACAGTGAAGGAACAGTCTGCATTTCTCGCAACTGTTGAAGCACTGCGCGCTCCACAGCAAACCCAGGAGGAGGTTGTGCTTGTTGGTGAGCATGGTATTTTCGGCATATCGTCCCTAGTCACTAATATATAAATTAGCTGGCTATCATAGAAGCATGGAAAGCGTAGAGGAGAGAGCAAGAGTTTTGTTGACAAGAAAATTGGAAAAGGCTGTACTGGGCGAATCGCTTGTCGAGGAGGTGGATACAGTGATGAAGGATATGCGGACGCTCGTTGGGTAGATCTCCATCGGTTCAGTGAGAAATGCACATCGCGCCAGTAAACTGAAGGAGCACATGATAAACCGACAACGAATATGTCGGTCAACGATCCACCTTGCCTCCAGCTTGCCTTCTTCAGCTTTCACATGACGGAGGCCAGAACCGAGGCAAAAAAAAGTCAGAACGAATCGTATACTCTCGAGCGCGATGAAAACGCACGCATCCGTCAGCGAAGAGAAGCCGTGGCACAAGGATGAACAGCCGAAGCCGTTCCAAGTTCCGTCGACGTCGTACTGCGCGGCGCACAACGGAAGCATAATGACCAAATCAGGCCTAAGCGGTCGATTAGATAAGGCAACCAGCCGTAACTCCGCTGCTGTGATTGGCTGGATAGCGTTCCGGGACCGATGTTTCACGTGCTATAAAACGATAAATTTGTTTTAGTCCGGAAATCTCCATCACTCTTCATTCATCCTCCATTGCCCGCCGTCGTCGTTGAGGACGATGCTCAACCTCTCTAACAGGACCGCCAGCGCAATGCGTGCGCTGCAACGGATGGCCGCAGGCATGGCCACCGCTGCACCTCGTATCGGAGACACAAAAGTCCCCATGTCCTTGCTTGAGAAGGGCGCGTACATCAACTATCAGCGCATCGAGGACAACCTTGCCATCGTCCGAAACAGGTGGGCCATACTATACTAAATGCTCAGGATTTTCCTGACGCCTATTCAGGCTGAACCGACCCCTGACATTGTCGGAAAAGATCCTTTACGGCCATCTCGATGATGCACATGGTCAGGACATTGAGCGTGGTGTCAGCTACCTCAAACTCCGTCCAGACGTGAGTAGGATATTAATTCCTGATGTCTCATGATACTCATTCGCCCCAGCGAGTTGCTTGCCAGGATGCTACGGCTCAGGTAAGTGAGATATCATCCTTGTAACATGCACCACCTTGACGTCAAAATAGATGGCGCTTCTCCAATTCATGTCCGCGGGAATGGACACCGCGGCCGTTCCCACCACTGTCCACTGTGACCATCTCATCGAGGCTCAGGTTGGTGGTGTGAAGGATTTGGCTCGCGCTATCGACATCAACAGGGAGGTCTACGACTTCTTGGCAACTGCAACTGCGAAGGTCAGTCGTTTTCTGTTAAAACTGTATTATAACCACTAACATTCCGTATTACAGTACGGCCTTGGCTTCTGGAAACCCGGTTCTGGTATTATTCATCAAATTATCCTGGAAAACTATGCTTTCCCTGGTGGACTCATGATTGGCACGGATTCACACACCCCTAACGCCGGTGGTCTCGGTATGATTGCTTGCGGTGTTGGAGGAGCAGACGCGGTCGACGTTATGGCGGACATTCCTTGGGAACTCAAGTGCCCCAAGGTCATTGGCATTAACCTCACCGGTAAAATCGGCGGATGGACGACTCCCAAGGGTGAGCGAGCCCTCTCCGCGTTTTGTTTTATCCGCTCACAATATATAGATGTTATTCTCAAGGTTGCCGGTATCCTCACAGTCAAGGGAGGAACTGGTGCTATCGTCGAGTACAGGGGCCCTGGTGTTGAGTCTCTCTCTTGCACGGGCATGGCTACTATTTGTAACATGGGTGCTGAAATTGGTGCAACCACCTCCCTCTTCCCCTGGAACACCCGCATGGCCGACTACCTCAAGGCAACCAAGCGCGCGGACATTGCCCAATACGCACAACGCTTCTCTCACAATCTTGCGGCTGATGAAGGTGCAGAGTACGACCGCGTCATCGATATCGTGCGTCCTTAACTGTTCGAAACGCGCAATCGACTAATCTAGTGTACAGAACCTCTCCGAACTTGAACCTCATATTAACGGACCCTTCACTCCCGATCTTGCCACTCCCATCTCCAAGTTCGCTGAGGAGGTAAAGAAAAACAACTGGCCGGAAGAACTCAAGGTTTCCCTTATCGGCTCGTGCACAAACTCGTCATACGAAGACATGTCTCGTTCTGCATCCATTGCTGAGGAGGCTGCCAGTCACGGTCTCGATGTCAAGAGCAAGTTCACCATCACCCCTGGTTCCGAACAAGTCCGTGCCACCATTGAGCGTGACGGTCAAATTGGTACTTTCGAGAAGGTTGGCGGAGTCGTCCTTGCTAACGCTTGCGGACCTTGCATTGGCCAGTGGGACAGGCAGGACGTTAAGAAGGGTGTTGCCAACTCTAGTGTGTACTTGAACACTTTTATGGGCGTCTGTTCTGATCTTTGTTCTATCCAGTCATTACTTCGTATAACCGTAACTTCACCGGTCGCAACGACGCTAATCCCGCTACCCATGCCTTCGTCGCTTCCCCTGACATTGTTACCGCGATGGCTTTCGCTGGACGCCTGTCTTTCAACCCCCTCACCGACTCCTTGACCGGCGCTGATGGCAAGGAATTCAAGTTCTCTGACCCCACCGGCAAGGAGCTTCCTCCTCGTGGCTATGACCCCGGCCAGGACACCTTCCAGCCCCCTCCTGAGGACCGCGCCAGCGTTGCCGTTGCCGTCAGCCCCACTTCTGATCGTCTCCAGCTCCTCCAGCCCTTCAAGGCCTGGGACGGAAAGACCCCCGAAGACCTCCCCATTCTCATCAAGGTCAGCGGCAAGTGCAGTAAGTTATCTTAATAAACTTGATCTCTTGTTTGATCCATAAATTAATGGGGTGTTATTTCAGCTACTGATCACATCTCCGCTGGTGGCCCCTGGTTGAAGTACCGTGGACATCTCCAAAACATCTCCCGTACGTGAACCAAGCTCTTTGCTTCCTTGTCGATCTGAATTTGACTTGTGTTCAGAGAACTGCCTTATCGGTGCCATCAACGCAGAGAACGGCGAAGCTAACAAGATCAAGAACCAGCTCACTGGCAAGTATGGAGGGGTTCCCCAGGTCGCTGCCGAATACCGTGACAAGGGCATCAAGTGGGTTGTTATCGGCGACCACAACTATGGTGAAGGATCATCCCGTGAACACGCTGCCCTCGAACCCCGTTATCTCGGCGGTCTTGCTATCATCGTCCGCTCCTTCGCCCGTATCCACGAGACCAACTTGAAGAAGCAAGGCATGCTCGCCCTCACTTTCGCTGACCCTGCCGACTACGACAAGGTTAGCCCTTCAGACAAGGTTTCCATCCTTGGCTTGGAGAGCTTTGCACCTGGCAAAAACCTCACCCTCAGGCTGAAGAAGACTGACGGCTCGACTACTGATATCGAGCTTGCGCACTCATTCAACGAGGGCCAAATCGAGTGGTTCAAGGCTGGATCAGCTCTGAACCTTGTGCGTTTATTTCCTTTCTCTTCCTCGCCCTCTGGGACTGAGAAATACCTTATAGATGGCTGCCAAAGCTAAGGCTCGCAGCGCATAAGACGTGAATGCCCTGCTTGGTACTTGCGCTTCTGAGCCTCGAATCAACGCACAAGTTTTTCTAGACCTCGCTTGATGTGTTCAATGAATAGCACGCCGGAGAATGAATGCGAATGGGACAGTATATCACGCCCTTCCTCGTCCTGAATTTCTTTCCTCTATTGTTTACACAACTTTTGTACGACGATTCTTCCCTACCTTGTACCTTTAATGAGTGCAATAAAAGTATTTAGTTGCTGACGACATAGTTGGGCAATTCGATGCATTGCCACATGGTGTCCATTAGTTCATCATTCGAGTTCGTATCAAAATTTGCATGGACACCAGGTGCCGGTCGCATGTTAAAGCAACAGCCTACCAATCATGAGTTCGCAAAGCATTAATAACTAGGGGCGTCCCTTAACGCAGGGATAGCGTTGCTGAGTAGTTCTCGTGCCCACTGCCGTTTCTCCTCAATCCAAACGTCCTCTCCATCCCGAATCGGCCCATATTTTGTCAGTACAACCAAAGCTAAAAACACGCTATACCAGATGCGCTTCGTTTTCTGCCTCGCAAAGACCAATACTGGGCCACCGCCTCCGCCTTTGTATCCCTCCATGAAGGCGACGCTAGGCCCTTCTCCACGCGAGATCCTATCGTCAGGTCCCATCATGAAAGCCTCTAACAGTGGATCGCCCCATATCGCGTGGGCGACGTTCGGCAGTATGGCGGCGATCGTCCCAGGTTCTGAAGTGCCCCCCAAGGATGACGAGGATGGGAGTGTGATGTAAATGTCATCCTCTGAGCCCGTGAACCACACCAATGAAGGAACCTCTACGTCGTCAAACAAAAATGATCCAATCGCACGTGAGAAGTATAACCGTATGTCAGCGTACGGCAGATTGACGCCATACGCAGCTTCATCCTTCTCAATCAGGTTGAGAACGTCTTCAAATAAACTAGTAAATGTTTCTTGCCAACTGTAGCCCGTATCACTTGGTGCCGTTTGAGAATCCGCGAGCGTAGGCTGACCGTACCAATCGTTCTGCACACCACTGTGTAGCTGGCCAAGGAACGCGCCGAGGAGGAGGTCGATGGAAAGTTCCGCTTTCTCCGATAAAAGCCCTGAGGCACGAGCAACGGGAAGTGGCACAATGGATGATGAAGGAAACGGGGATGGCGGAGAGAGAAGATATTGGAAAGGGACAAGTGATAGAGATGTATCCAAAAAGGATTCCCGGATTGGAATAGCTGTCTTCGTGCGGATTAATGTCAGGAGTTTAGCGACCAAAGGCAGAGGATTCTGGTGGTATGGTCCAACGATAGTGGGTTTCGGGCGTGCAATAGTGATAAAACATGATGTCGTAGAAGTACTCTCTGGCTTTGAGAGATCAACCACGTAGGTCTTAAAATCAGGGGTGTGGCTAAAAGGTTTCTTTTTAAGTCTTCTGCGATGTGACATCAGGTGAAACTGCAGACCTGTAACCCTCATTATGGAGTTCGACCAACTTGACGGCGGATAATTGGTCCTCAGGCAAGTGTTTGTCAATAATCTGCTGGGCCTGCCCCACATCTATCGAGAGTTGGGCCATAAGAAATAGGATGTTCTTAAGAATCCTTACAAGGCGCGAGGTAGATCGTACTGGTAGCAAGATTAGAGGTCAAGTAGAAAACAACAGTTAGGGTTCAAAAGTTGATAACCGTTGATATGTCGCCATATCTAATCAGGGGCCAGTCAGACCCCTGAAAATTCAAAATCAAAATCTCTCACTGATTTCATGGCATTTATACCAAGTTTATACGAGGACTAGAACTAGAACTAGAAGTCTAATTGTTACTACAGGTATACGGATCAGATATCTTAGACAGGCCCAGCGACACCGCGAACGGGTTCCGAAATCAGACAGATAGCTGCAGTGCGGACTAATAATAACGGGGGCAACTAGTGCTAAGGCAGGTTCGGATGACAGTGATGTAACGCGAGCTTGGATTCCGAGTCAGGTGTTTTTTGCGGCTTACGTTTCCTGTTCAAGCGCCACGCACCGCCAGCATGACGCCTAAGTCTCCGCAGCTCGTGTTACGTAGTTCCATCTAAAATACATGCCTATTCTTCGATATCCAAAAATTAGGTCTAGATGCTTGCGAGTCTTATAGCTCTTTATAATTACTCTATGTTGTTGTCAATTTTGTTGTCTTCTACGAACTTGAGGGCGCGAGATCTTCTGTAGTTCCGTCATTTCTTCTGATTGAAACACTGCCGTCCTAAATTAAAAAGGCTCAGCTATCTAAAAGAATGTATATGACAATCATCACGTACCGCGTTACCAAAGTACGCTGCCTTGGCGATATTGCAGAACAGGCCGACCTCTACGACGCCAGTAAGAAGCTTAATTTTTGTCAAAATCTGTATCTCAGCTCTCAGCACCTTCAAAGATTGAAAAATTAAGAACAAAAACTAACAACAGCAGGGATTAAGTAGTCCTGCCTCTCGAACGGCGCGTCAATAACAAAGTTACCATTGTCAGTGACTACAGGACCGGCTACAGGTATGAACCTTAGAAGTAGAATCAGACACTAATCACTGAGAAACCTAACCTTTCTTCACGGCCATCCGTAAAGCTGCCCTTTGGGACCCGAGGGCCTTGAGATCTCGGAGAACCTTGGCATAGGCGAATGGCACAACTTCCACAGGAACGCCGGGTGCCCACTGATCAGACGGTTGTTGTAATAAAAGAACGAAAGAACTGTTGACTGCACGCACGTTCGTGCCAAGGAATTCTGCGTTTTTGCGGTAGTCCGCGACAACGACGAAACTATTGCAGAAATGATAAATTCCTCTGCCATATCAGAATGTAAGACGCACGTCACAGCGGCTTCAGCAATGACTTTCTCGCGAAGATGGCAGGCACCTCCGCCTTTGATGCAGTTGAGGTTCTTGTCGACTCTGAACAAAAACCATAAGACATCCTCAGGGTGATACTGAAATAGATGTAATTACTCGTCCGCGCCATCGATTGTCACGTCAATAGTGGCGATCTGGTCCACATCTCCGAGGGTAAGGCCGGCAGATAAGATGAGTTCTTTTGACTGGAATCCTGATCAATTTTCAGTCGCGTAGTAGATCTCCTGGTGGGCTCTCTTACCAGTGGGAACAAAGATGCGATTCTTGTTGGCCTCGGCCCCTTGTTGCACAATCCTATCAACAACGTATGGCACAGTAGTGCCTAATTATTGTACAGTTTTCAATCCTAAAATCGAGCCTCAAGACACGCTACCTACCAGACCCGATGCCGATGATCTTGAACAAGTCAGAAGAAACGGTTCAGAAGAGAGGAAGGTAGCGGCACACCCTGTGATCTGGTTTTATGTGTCGGTCTACAGCTGTATAAGCTGCGAGCCTTTTTGACGCTTCGATAACGCTCAACGTCGCTGGAGATGAGACAAGATATTGACCAGAGTCTATCTTAGAGGATAATTACACACCTGTAGTACTGTGGCGGATCGTGTTGTGGTTAAGAATATATTGACAAGCAGTCCGAGTTAAAGCAGCATTTTAATTGAGATGTTGAGATCGGCCAGTCATTCCTTATGAATTCGAGAACATGGCAAGCAGACGTACGCGTTGCTGGACATCCTAAATATTGTAGATGGGTGTCGGGCGTATGGTGTAGTACGAGGAGGTATAACAAGGTGTGCGACAACTCCGAGTCGACTCGGAGCCAACATTGCAAAATCTGATCTCCGTTTGGACCGATGTGTTTATGCACCGATGATCCGGTGACGCGAACTTCACACACACCACTTCTCTTTCTAACCCACGCGTGTTTACTCTTCAAAAAGAACTTGAAGAGCTGACGTGGTGGTTAAGATGAGGGCGATCAAAGGTCAGCCAGTAACCTCAGACCTGTTTACCAATTGGCTGACCCTTCTCAAGGCGTTCTTTTCACCTGGTTCGTTGCAACATCTCACTATGCCACTGAAACGACTCAAACGATAACACGCCAGCGATCCGGCTGTAAAGCAGATCCTATTGACTATGAACGAGAAGGATAGCTTCATCATAGAGGACTTGGATGACCATCACTTGGTTATCAAAGCCGACGAAGAGTACAGAGTCAGAAAAGAGCTCGAGGCTGAAGTGCGTTTCCGTTTGACTGCCACGCATCGCAAGTACGCTGATCAGCGCCCCCGCAGCTGGAAAAGAACACATACAGCCTCGAGGCATAGACAGACACTATGCAATGCCGGCCATATCTCTAAACGCCATTGAGGCAGGACACGACGCACGTCAGTGATGAGTATCGGGCATCGGTCTTTCTATTGAACACAGCGCAAATGTATGAGATCTAGAGTGTGATGCTTCGGTAAATATAGGTATGTCAAAAATGTGTTGTTAGCGGACCAAACGTTGATGCTGACTTTTTTTTTACGAACAGTTACCAGGGTCCATTTCTGATATACCACCCACACCCTGTACCTTGGTCCACAGACGACATGATCATGATGTTGCGGTGTTATCTTCAGAGTCCGAAGCTCAGAAACGCCATGCGTGAACTCTAGCTTCAGGCTGCCCGCAAACGAGGAATGGCGAGACTTGCTGCATCTAAATTCTTACTTACGACAACCTAGTTGTTAACAAATGATAGGTGAAGAAAGCTTTGACCGTGATTTTGCATTTCCAATCAGCGCCAGCTGGGCATCTGCGCAGAATATTGAACGACCACATTGTCAACAATTGTGCATTGTATCACAATATCTGGAACTCTCCACGTTTATTACTTATCTTTTTGCCATAAGATGCATGTGCAGAGAGAGGTCTGGATCATGTATGCATTCGAGCGCGCAGTTCTTCTGCCGTGGACGCCTAGAAACCATAATTTCGGTAGGAACGGGGATCAGGCCCACGCCGCAAATTTAAACCCATCCTCTCCTTGCTTTGCTCTTTATAGATCTTGTCAGGTACCGGCTTTCCCATTCTAAAACGATTCAACAGGGTTAGGACTCAACCGCTGAAGGAAGAAACGAATGCCTATACCTGCAATAGTCACAAGAACAAGGTGTACTGCCCGATCCATGATGATCGCAGCCCCAATCCATTCCAGCAGAAGTCCCACAGCAGGTCCACCGAAAACCGTCTTCCCATTCTTTATACAGTGTCTCAAGGTTCCCTCCCATTTCTGTCTCGAAACGGCGCTTGAAATCATCAGCCTCCTCCTCTATTACCCCGCCCCAGCCAGTTCCATCTAGTGGACAATTCCAAGTAATGAGCTCCAGATCACCATCGTGCTTATTCCCACCTTGACATTCGCGATATTTATCATACCATTTCGCGCCAGAGCCAGAGCTGGTACTACCCACTGGCGGTTTCCCACAAGTCACTTTGTGCACTTGCCAATCGGATGCCTGGCACTCGCGTCCTTGAGGGAAAGAATGAGTTCCAGTCGCATTCACTCACTTGATGAGCCTGTAGTCGTGCACATACTTACTGCAGTAGTAACGGGATTTGCACTGTGAACACTGCTGGAGCTGTGCTACCAGATTATTCTTTTTGCAGACGAAGCAGACCTGTGTGGCTTCAGAAGACATTTCGAAAAACGGGCGGCAAGACTTGGGCAAGGCAAGATGGTCGAAGTTAAGCAGATCCTAACACGTGATGTAGGGCTGTCCGAAGACTAGTCCTTGTGTCCTTGAGATGTCAGTGCGCGTCTACTGAGATCGAAATGATCATAGTGAAATTGTACATCTCTTTATGAATGGTCGCACTAGCAGCAACACAAGCGTTGGCCCCTTCTGCGAAGTTTGCCATCTAAAAGTGCCATATGTACCTGCCAGTGCACCGACAGAAGTGATAGAAAAGTCTTGCTAATACATACTAGATTGTCAGGGTATCAAATACTTGGGGGTATGTATTACTCTCTGCCCCTGCTTAACACGTCAAGCTTCACCAATTATTGTGAATAAATTGCGCGCGTTCCTGTTGACGTATATGAGCGTGTGAGAGAGCAAATTACGACAATAAGTGCACCTTTAACCGTCCTAGGTGATGAAGCGTTGCGATATTAGTGATGGTACGTAGTTTGCGGCGCATGTCCGCCTTACTGACAGTAAGCACTTGTGTGCCCGAGCACCGACAGAACATAGAAACATTATCAGACCGAATTTGCTGGCACTTGGAGCAACGCAAATCTTGTTGTGCAAAATTGCGCTCGATTGTCGACACAACCTCCATCAAAGCAAATTCGATGGCCGTCTTATCGTATTCTCCTCCACAGCTAGAACAGATCCATTTTGTCGAAACGTTCAGATTGTTGGAGGCAAGTTCGGGGTCACGGCAAAAATCAAAGTCACGGAGGGCGTCGCAATGGCGGCAGGGGACGTTGGGGAGCTTTAGTGGCTCACAAGGATTGCGGAATATAGCCTCATTGGCAAACTCGCGAACGCCAATGAGGTCCAACAAGTTCCTCTTCAGTAGACCTATCTCGACTTGATGGTCTCTAGCGAGAGCAAACGTCGCACACGTTGATTTAATCAATTCCAGCGTAGGATTTGTGAAATGAAGATGTGAGCCTGGCTTGACAGGGAACTTGAAATCCTCCTCTGGATCATTTTGCATCACAGAGTCTCTATATCGCTCTTCGATATCTCGCACGACTTTAAGCATTCTGCGTGTAAGACGACGCGAGACGAACTCCGTGACAGCTTCGATCTCATTCGCCTTCCCAACGTCGCGTTGTGTAAGATCAGGTCCGCTGCCGTTCGGTACAGTGCGTAAGGGCACCCTCGAAGCACCGTTTGTCTTCTGCTTGATTTTAAATAATTCCACAATGAAATACTGCAAAACATTATAGAAGTCGGTTTGAATTGCAGTCGGAAGGAATTCCTGAATGTTCCACCGCATCTCAAGAGCTAGCTCTTCAGGAGGTGCGAGAGCTAGAGGGTCCTCGCATACGATGCCGCCCATGTTAGCCTGGTCCATGAAGAGGAGAAAGTCGTAGAACCTCTCTGTATCGAGGTAGATATGCTGGAAAAGCTCATTGGAGGTGACCGCAGTGGTGATGTAGGTTGCATATGCGTGTGCTGTACCGGGTGGTTTTGATGTGGCAAGCAGTATCCGACTAAAATCAGCATATACAACTTGAGATCCTAGTCGCTTGAACTCTGCGAGAAGTTGGATGAACGTTTTACGCATAAGACCGTGGACAAAACGGTGGAGACTAGGATCGTACATGCTTGATGCACTTGAGCTGATCCACCGCCAGAAGTGGTCGATGGTAAGAGTTGCGGGGCTGTCAAAGTTATTTCTAATCTTGTCCAATAACCATGTCTTAACCATGGACTTCAATGTGCTGAACATGAGAGTGGAGACATTGGATTCGCCAAGAGTCAAGTCACGAGGAGTGTCTCCGTTCTTATACTCGTCGATAGTATGAGAGACAGCATCAAACGCAGTGGCGCCCCCGCTTCCCTCCAGTTCATTAACCATAACCGACTGAAGCACGGAATTAATGGCAAGGTTGCGCACCGATACTTCAAGGCAAACGTTGGCATAGGCACCTGGAGAAAGGAATTCGGTTTTGGGGAAGTCTTCTGTGGGCCGTTGATCGTTCTCTATGCCTCCGAGGTCGGGATTCTCCCCAGTGGACCACCATAACACGATGTCCTGTTCAACCAATCGTCGCGCAAAGCTAATGTCGGACATGGCGAGAGGCTGATCCCCTTCGACGTTGCCCATGGGTATGTCGTAGTACTCCGCAAGAGATGTCAAGCGGTCTATCCAGGCACCCATGGACAGATATCTCCCTAGCATCTTGTGCGCAATGTGTGCATGCCATGGAAACGTGTCAAGAGTGTGAGGGCCTTTGGCTTTTGACATCGAAAGAACAGGGAACTTTGAAAGTTTCGGAACAAGTTTGTCGAAGTAAGACTGTTCCTTTACAGAAGAAATGACGACAGTGAAATTCTTGTCTTCCATAAGACCCAGTTCGCGCGAAATCGCTTTCAAAGCTGTCGTTTCATTGCTGTGATACGTCGTCGTAAACTCCCGAGTGTCGAGATATGGGACCGAGTTGGGTTGTCCGTAAGCCTGATTTCGCTTCTGCAGAAGTTCAATGTAGGTATCAGGTAACCTTGGAATGGGTTGGCGATGAGTAGCACGATCAACGATGTGGAGTTTGACGGGGCCCGATGGCGAAAAGAGGGCATATATATGAAAATCGCGTTGGGTCGAGCAGGCGTGGTAAAGGAAGATGTACTTCCCCACCTTTCCACCGTTAAGATAGGTTTGACGTGATGAGCCTTGCCCTGCGCGGCCTAACTGACTTAGCTCAAGACCCACTTGCTCTGCACGATTGAGCGATGTTCCGGAGTCTTCGCTAACACATGTCTTGCCCAACCTTAACAAGCCACGAACAACCAGTGGAACCTTTTGAGGAATGAGAGCAGAACATATCATCTGATGTGTTTCTCACCTGTAGTTCGAACACACCATCTACGTTTGAGTCGTTCACAAGATCGATAAAATGTTCTTGTATGTCATGGTAAACGTCCTCGCGAACTGTTATCTTGTAAAGATGTTTGCACAGTAGGTCACGAGGTAGATTCCGCGTAACTTCCTCTACGGAATAATAATCGGGTCTAAAGAAGTCGGCTCGCTTCGGCTGCTTGAGGTGGATATAGAATTCACGAGGGATACGCAAAGGTATGCGATGAAGCTCTGCGTTGACAGAAACCCACAAATCGAATCTGCCAGGGATCTTGCTAGGTCGAATCTGAACGATATCCCATCTGTGGTTGGGGCGTACCCTGGTCGACGCCGCTCCTCGGAACATGGCTGGCACTGCGGAAGTGGTTACGGTGCCGAAACGAGCAGCTTGTTTTTTCTTCCATCGCGGTCGCATGGCCTTGATCCAAGTGCTGTAGTTGACGGATGGATCTGGTAATATAATATCTTCAGGATCTGGTTCTGGTGTCTCTTGGCGAACCGTTTTGCGGCGGACGACGCCAATGCGGACACGGTTGCTGTGGCTTTCGGGCTGCCCAATATCCTCAATATCTGCCGCAGCTGTATCGCGTCGCTGGCTATCGTCCGTCGCACGCGCGAAGAAATCGGTCACTTTATTCTGCTTGAACTTGTCGACAGCACCCGCTACTCGTCGATGCAACCAGTCTGGGTGCCGAATACGTGGAACTGGGTTCGAAACTTTTTGCATGGCAGCCGGAATTGTGATGAGTTTTTGTATCACAGAGCCTAGGCGCTCAATGTAGTATTGCCAATCCAATATAGATCGAAGCTCGAAGTTGATGAGGCTGCTGTCCTTCAACCATTTACGAAGGTAAGTTCGTTTGACGCTCTCCTCGGCTGAAAAAATTGCTACAGGGACTGCGCGTTCCGTGACCGGAGCGCCTATTGGCTTGGCCGAAATGATGAATTTGCACGCAAGACCTTTGTCCTTGACCATTTGGTCGCCCAAAAATTCGGCTAGACGCTTCGCAGTGCTGATCGAAGTAGACTTCTGCCCCCCGTATTCCGCCAGTGTTTTGGACATACTTCGATTTTCGGCAATCAATTCGACAAGTTCGTCGTCCTCTAAGCTCTCAGCTTTACTGAAAAGGACATCAAGCCATTGATCGGCGACCTCAGCCACTGCAGTATAGCATTCCTGGGTCGTTGTGCCGAGGAGGAATTTTTCGAATATCTGAGATTGGAATATCTTGATGAGTTGTAGCTCGCCTCGACGTTTAACCTCAAATCCCTTCAGTTCGGCGAGGCTGCCATCATCATTGAAAACGGCATAACGTTTCTTGAGCAATTTATCTTCTTCTTTTGACGAAGGAAGAATCATGGCGCGATATGGGCCATCGAGCTCGAAGAAAATGGAGTTTTCGCTATGTATATCGTATTCGCCTGTCTCGGGGTTAAGGTCGTGATATTGGTGATTCGTGAACTGGTCATGGACGAGGTGGTTGAGCATGGTACAAGGGTAGGAGAAGCCGATTGATTTTCCATTGTTGAGCTTGAATTTGAAATTCTCTGGAAAGACACCGGGAAGCATGCACCAAATGCCGTCCGTGTCAAGTTCAAGTGGGCGACCGATTTGCTCCACCAGGGCTCGCGCCATCTGAATAATAGTAGCCCCCGTCAAGCAGGTGATACCTGCCATCTCCATAGAATGCCACCTGGCCCCTTTACGCATAACATATCCATAGAAGGAGTTGAGAATACATTTATGGGCGAGCTGGAGCGAGTCGTAGATGACGATCATCTTCTTCGCCTCGTCAACTTCTGTTATGGAGCCACCATCGGCCTGGATAGTGTCGAGATTCTTTTTCCACGTTTTGAGCAGACCTTTGTATTCGTACCTCCGATCACGGAACGTGCGCACGGTGTCAACGTAGAAAGGGTTTTCCCTCTGGCAAATTATCGCCTCTCGATTCTCCACTCTTGTATCTTTGGTTTTCTTGTAAACCTTACGGGAGTAGTCACCCAGCCGTTTGTGTAAGAGCGCCGTTTGTTCTGCATTGGTAAGATCAGGGAAGCGTCGTTGTGGCCCACCCGGACGTTTAGAAGGGAAAACCTCTTGATTGAGCGCATGTTTGATCATATTGAATTCGTCACGGTGAGCTGGGAAGAACTCCCCTCTCCATGCCCAGTCCAGACGTCGATCACAAGATTTTCCCGGCCGATTGTAGTCACAAACCGCACAGACAGACTCATCAACCATCGAGTCTGGCTGCAGTCGGTTAGATAACATGATATTGGGGTACATGGCGGCGACGTCCAAATGGTAGATAAGCGGATTGTCGATACGTCTAGGGTCATCTCGCATGACCTCCAGTGCGGTTGTGATCTCAGCTTTGACTTCGTCGTAATTGGCGACTTGTTCGAGAGACGACTTAGATTCTTCGATGATGCAGAATTTCAATGCAGCGTCAAGGTCGTCGATAAGCTACACAAATGTGTCAACTTTAGTCTTTCCAATTTCGTGAATATCACCACCTGTTGAACAGCCGCAGGTACTATTTTGAATTCGGTTGGGATATCACTCCTGAAGACACCGGCTTCCAGGGCTTCGACATGTCCTCCCACATAAGTTTCGGACGCGAGTAGATGGCCATCGTACATGTTTCCGTGAGTTTCTTCATGCCTATTTGGCATGATAATTTGGGCACGATATGCTTCAACCTGAATCCAAGATTATCAAAAAGATTGAACGGATACTGATGGAATTAACCAATACCATTAGAAGTGTCTCGCATAACGTGCCACTTCCTTTCCGTAACACTTCATCAGGATTGAGGGGAATGATGTTGCATAAGGAGAAAATGAAAGGATTGACATATTTCATGTAAAGATAGTAAGTCGCAACCGCATCGGAAACGGAGTATGAGGCCAAAACTTGGGGTTGTTCTAATGCATATCTGAGAACCAGTTCGAGTTTAACGAAGATATATCAAATAATTCAGGTTTAGACTCACGGTGTCATGAGTTCAGGGTCGAGTTCCGTTGGGTTGTAGCCTAGTTTTGCCTTTGTTACAGCCTTCAAGCCCTGGCTTCCTTGAGGGAGGTATGAATCGCGTTTCACCCAACGAAAACAGTCCATATGTACACAAGTACGACTCTTGTATTCGTCCTCGGAATCCTTAGCGAAGCCGGTCTCCAAAAACATGTCGATTCCGTTGACCTTTGCTCTAGTGTCGAGAAACGGGAAATCGAAAAAGTCTCCGTTGAAGGTCGCCATAACTGTGGGCTTGACGTCTTGAATATGGGAAAAGAAACGTTTGATAGTGGCAGCCTCACAATTCCTTCAGTCCCATGTTTGAAGCCAGAAAAGATAAAGGACGTACCTCATCCGGTTCGTTAAAGACCGTAAACGGCCCCTCGTATCCCTCTTTTGGAGTATACTCAAAATCGTCTATGTCTTCGCTAATGATCTCACGGTTTGTGATGAGATAACCTTGACCGTCAACCATGTAGGAGATCATCATAACTTGGTCGATGGCCTGGTCGGGAAATTTGAGCGGTGCCTTTGTAGTCTCGATATCGTACGCCATGACGACAGGGTCTGCACGTTTCACTTTCTCCTTCAACTGAAGGAAGGATGGCTGTCCTGCTGTGAATGTTACGGTGTACCAAAGCCCCACACGAATATCATTGTCGATTGCAACGCGGAGGTAGTACGGAACATCGTATTCACGAACATCGATGATACTTTCGCGAGGATCCTTGTCACGAGCGCCTGGTCCCTTGGTATGGCTCCCCGATGCGCCGCCTGACCACGCATCTTCATCGATTTCGATGCCCATGGACGCGCCGGCTGTCGCGCTGATCACCTCTGCATAAGCATCAACAGCGTCGCGCTTGGCGCTGTTGGCCAGTGCCAGTGGAAGGAGTTCGCGGCGAACGTTCAAGAGATCGGATACATTTCTGAAATGCAACTGGAGATACAGTCGTCGGTGGCCCATAAGGTGGTTGGGGAGTTTGAGATCCTCCTTCCTCTCCCGTGTGATTCGGCAAATGAGCCCCTCGTATTTTTTGTTCAGCCACTCTTCAATGGTGGTTTCGGCGCCAGCCTATATAGTGGTGAGAAATAGCAGCATGATACCTGATTTCTTGTCCAGACCTTGCATCCAATATAGAAGTATGGTTCATATTCAAGTGTACATTTGAACATTCCTCCGTCGTCTTGGATGAAGTAGAAATCGACACCTGATTTCCCGCCAGCGTAGCTGGAATCTTTAACCAGTATCTTATAATATACAATGAGTTTTATGTTGGTCTTACCCAGAATAACTCACCGGATGCATGTTAACCAACCAGCCCTCCTTCCTTCCGCCTTCCTGTATCCTCGAAAATCCTAGCTTCTCGTCTACTTCATCACCAAGCGCTGCCCTCTCGAATCTTTCGGCAAGTTGTGTGCCATCGTCTTCGCGTTTGGGACCACCCTCGCCAGCCTTGGCACCTCCTCGCCCTCTTCCACGTCCACCACGCCAGGAGGCTACCCTTCCCCTATACGAGCCTCTTCCTCTGTCTCCTCCACGTGTAGACGAGAGACCAAACGTTCCACGACCCCTTGCCATCGGGAAGCGCGTCGTTTTATATGAGATGGAGTCGTTGAAGTTGGAAAAACGAATGTGACACTTGCGTGACGCGACGCGTTTCATGTTTCTGGTCACAAACACAAATCCTGGCAAGCAAGTACATGCTGGATTGCTATGTTATGCGTTCGCGATACTAAGGCAAGGATTGTCGCAGTGGTATAAAGTGTAGTACATTACAGAAAAATACACACCCTGACGTCGGGTGGAAGGAGAAAAAAATAAGTGTATGTCGTCGCGTCCAGAGCGCAGGTCGTAATGTGTCGTAGGTCGCAGTCCATAGAACAAGCACCTCCCAAAGGGATTAGGTGTTCAGCATCCATCCTCTTCTCTTACACTGCCCGCTACCCCCTGCCACCTCCCACCATAACTACCCAGCCCAACGCCGATATCTCCATCAACACTGGGACGTGGTTTAAAGCTCTCTCTTCTCGCCCTTGCGGCCTTCTTAATTACCGCCGGTGCTCCATACACAGCTCCTGCACTGGGGTATCTCGCCCCATAAACTCCTGACGTCATTCCAGCTGACGACGATGGTCCTTTAGGCCCTAAATATGTCACGCTGCTTGGGATGCGTCCATGCCCCAAGGCATGGTGTTGTGTGCCAAGTCTAGGAACCGGCATCGCAAGGGGAACAGGGCGCGGAAGTGTGGATTCACCACTAGGTGTCCGGCCACCAATCTTCGAGGGTGAAATGGTTCTTGTACCCAATACCGTATTACCTCCACGATAAGATCCCAATGGAGGTCTACTCGTGCCACCACTTGAGGTGTGCCCCTTTCCTCCGCTCGTTTGGCGTGTGTGCCCTGCCGGAGTAGGCTCGAGCCTTTGCCGTTTATTTGGAACTGACTGAGATGCAGAGCCAGGGCGAGCTGTCTTCGAACCAGGTATATAGGAATTAGTCGAGTTTACAGGAGTGGTGGCACGGGCAGGAACTGAGCCGGCTCGAGGAGGCCGTCGTTTATTCTCTTGATCTGCAGCTGCAACCGTCTCCATCAGAAGTTGGAGGATACTCTCTCCGTGAACAAGGAACGGTCGTTGCGCTTCATCCTCCCAGGCAGGAATCGAAGAAAGAAGATCCTGCTCGAGCTGTGGAAGTAGAGTTAAAGGAGTTCACGACGAACATCGAATGACCTTACTCGCGGCTTTTCCTTGGATACCCTTTTGCGCATTTTTTCCTCTCGTAACAATCTTCCGGGATCGCGGCCACGACCAACCAGCCGTGTTTGATCAGAAGCTGCGGTGGCAAGTTCTTTTTCTTCTTCGCAAATATCGAAGTACTTCTTGATACTTGCTAGAAGGGGCGCCTTCTGTCTTCGTTCTTCTTTGAGCCGCCTGATCTCGTCTTCGTGGATGGTTAGCAGTTCTTCGGTATGCTCGTCTATAAGATGGTCAGTACTGATGGTACCGAGAACGAAGATGAAACTTACCATCGGCGAAAGGAGCAAAGTCTGCCCTTTCCTCCTCACCAATCATGAGATCATTCCAAAGCCTGATAATCTCTTCCCTTGCGCTTGCTACGAATGTTCCCATTCGTTCCCTCTTCAGCTCCAACATTCTTTCCAGTTCTTCCTCATACTCCCGGACTGTGTCTTCGTTACTGCCTCGATGGGCCTCCACAAAGGCGTCCATATCTGCCTCATCGACTCCGAGGCGTTTCCATAATCCCTCCAGTTGATCATACATCGCTTGAATATGGGATTCTCGTCTGCGCTTTGTGTCCTCAAGAAAACATTGCAAATTCTCAGCCCAGGCTAAAAGCCCTTGTGTTGGTTCGACGTTCTGAAGACCCGTCGGAATACTATGATTTTCAGATAAACCCTCGTCCTCTGCTTCCTCCAATCGGATAACGAAGTTGGCGAAAACGCGCTGGTAATCAGCCTCTGACACAATTGTGTCTTCTTGTAAGAGGAAAGGCGTTAAGGGCCTGTTGCGTGATGATGGCGTGGGTGTGGAGACTGCGAAGGGGTCGTTGGACGTTGATGTTGAGGCTGAAGAGAATCTTTGGGACATGCATAGAGATGCGCCAAGTAGATTAGTGTTGGAGGATGATGGAAGATCGTCCAGTGTAGGGGGGGATATGCCTAGCTCCGTATATAACCAGTCTATTTGAACCAGTGTCGCAGACAAATGATGAAGTCGTTTGGACTATTGTGAAACGAACTTGGTCAGGTCATAATGATCAATCATAAAAGTGAGTAACGCACGACTTCTGCCTTGCCCCTCACAAGCTCCTTTTCTAATTTCAAAAACCTTTCTGGGGTGACATCCATGCTTGCGCTGGGGTCGTTAAGAGTGTTACCCGCTGCCACAGCTGGTTCCAAGACATCTTGAGCAAAAAAGTCGCAACCAAGAGTCCGAGCAAGAGCTTTCAGGCGATTCGTGAGAGTTGTCAGCTGCTCGAATTTTGTGTGGTAAACCTGTTGCAAATGTCAGACAAACCTATTATGCCTGTGGCTCGAAGAATGAGGTCTGTTGCTTGCCTGTCGAAGTTTCTCCTGATGCTCTGACGCCATTTCAAATCTCTTCGGAAGCACCATCTCTTTTCGTAGTTCTCCTACACTACTTCCTGTAGCCTTGATGTTTCCGCCCAGAGCTTTTGAATATCGGAGACATTCAACCTCAACATCATCGCACTTCTCCATCCATCTCTCAACCTCCTTGCGTCGAAGTTCTATTTGGCTTTCCACGCTTTGCATGAGCTGTTTCTGCAGGTCCCTGAGCTCATCTTCAAGAGCGGTCTGTGGAAGGCCAAGCTGTGCATGTAGAGTCGGCAGAAGTTGTGTTTGGGTTTGCAGATGGGTGTGGAGGGAGTTTAGTAGTGCAGTCAGAGTTAAGGTAGTTGCCTGCACTGTCATCGCGCGCGATGTGTGTCAAAGAGCGGACCGACAGACTATTGTTGGTGGTTCGGCGATATGTTGGTTTTCAACTTGTGACAGTCGCGTAAACAAGACTGCTGTCACGTTACCGTTCCTGCAGAATAGTTTACTTAAATATTAAGTAAGTAAATATATTATTTACTTACCACCCATGGCTGACAGCTCTCTTCACCCTATATCAATTGATTACTTATCTGTCACTGGCTTTTGACATCTGTGCTCTGTATCGTTCAACATATCCATCACTCAATTGCCTTGTTCACGCTCTGATCCCAGTTCCACTCAAGGCCCAGTCTTTGGGGGCCATTGATCTTGTGTCCGGGAGAGCCTCGATCCCATCATTTCAGAGACGATGAGACCCAAGTTATTAGGCGATATCTTACGTTAACATTCTAGGATCGTCCAGTCTCTGTCTAGCGCCCACAATAATATTTCCGTGGTTTCTCAGACTCTCACATGCAGGTGGTATGTCCATTGAGTCTGATGATGATCGATAACTTCTCATATGACATGAAAGTTGTAGAGCAGATTGCCTTGCGACCACATGCAAACCAAGGCTCTTCTTTTTCTTCTATGAAAAGACTTGTCTTTCGTCCATTGCTGAGGCACATGAAGAGAAATCATTTCCTATCTAAGGTCTATTCGACTGGATCTAATACAATGTCGACGGAATTAGACTTACATTTGACTTAAGCCGCCGAAGATTCACGCGTACTGTTTGCTCATCCGGATTCTCGCCGGAAAAATCGCGCGCAACTTTTAGAACTCTCTCACTACCCCTTTACTAAGTGCGGGCCGTACTCTGCCGTACTGTTTCCGCCGCATCTTTCCTTAGCTGTGTTATTATTCCACGACTTGCTTCGAACGCGCTGCAATCGGCCACTATTCAAAAAGGACTTTGAGACCCGATTTTTCCTGAGCTTTATATAGACGGCTTCTTCACAGCAATTCTGTGTACCAATATTCCAAACAACCACCTTGAAGTATAGTAAACAAGATATACATTTCGAAAACAATTGCACTTGCAAAGACAACTATCTCTCCTTCGATATCGACACCTGTAGACTAGGCACAACGCTCCGCCTATTCGGACTTCCACGAACTAATAGCGATCCCCACTTTGTCCACCAATCCTCTACCTTTTCAGTCGCGTCATACAAAAACAAATTCATCTCATCACCCCAGATCGCCTTGAAAACCTTCTCATCCATGTGATCCCATTCTGGGTATGCCATCGCTTTCCTTAGCCTCCCATCCCTCTCCTCCTGTTCCTTCCCCTGCGGTAATGTAAGCATGACTCTTTTCCGTTTCTCCCAATCTTGAGTCGCTAGACACCGTGATTGCCGTAATTCTTCGTATGCTGAAAGCAGCTGAGGCACCTGGTCGCGTTCTTGAATTCCTGAAAACAAGCTTCCTAAAGTTTGCGCATCTTCTATACCGAGCGCAGTGTTATGCTGACCACTTGGCTAAAAGATAGTGGTTAAATCACACGAGTCATAGTGACGAAAAAGCGTCAAACCAGCAGTGGATGTGCAGCTTCTCCAACAAGCACTAATCTCGCTCGATCACACACGAAGCTGTCTAGATGCGGCCGGTTCACGAGTATATGCGGTGTGATGTTCCCGGCCATCTTAAGAAGTTTGCGGACACTACCGGAACATGAGAAATAGTAAGTTCCTGGATATGGAAAACGTTCGGAAAGTCTGACCGTGGTTCGAACTTCTCAAGATCAAGGTTGAAGTGTTCAAGAGGATAAACATCGTGCCATTCTTCGTTCAGCTCTGGTGCATCTTTAGGAAGCGCATAACCCAATATCATGCTGAAATCGCGACCAGAATTCTACATGGGAGTTGAACAAGGAGCCCAAATGACAGCAATTAACTCACCACAACACTCCCGTGTAGCATGTATTTATCACCAAGCCAGATAGCCCACTATAGCGATTGATGAGGTTGTTTCTCTCAAAAGTTGATCCGTTCCGACGTACATTGGAATCTTCTGTCAATGGCCTTAAGTCTTCTTCTTCGCTCATCAAACTGATTGGTATAGTGAAGTTCAATGTTACTTCATTGCTCCTCGTCTCTGTAACTTGCTTTCCAACGACGCTGGTGCGCACGAGGCTGTTGAATCCATCAGCTCCAATCACCACGTCAGACTCTATCCGCTCCCCATCCTCAAGCGTAACAGAAACGGATTCAGAATCCACGTATTTTACGTTGGAATTATAGCGGAATTGCACCCCTTCGTGAGCAGCTTCTTCACACAGCAATGCATGCAGGTCCCCGTGCTGGTCGCGTTATGGTATCAGCTTTAACTGATAGATTGAAGTTGCACCACGCACTTGGATGAATACGAAGTCCGCCATAAGGTCCTTGAGGAACTGCTCGTGAAGTTTCATTATAGCAATAAGCTGTCCAGTTTCTCCTACCCTCTAGATTCAGATCTTTGCCATGGTGAAAGAACCAGGAACCGTTTTACCGTTTTGGAATACGAACTGGGTACACCGATGACCAAGTCTATCTAACGCTGGCCCTAGCCCCCATTGATTCAATAACCTCGTCATATTTGGAGGGCACCTGTATCGATTCGTCTTAATTTATCAACTGGTTTCAACGGAACCACAAACCGTAAACCTCCACGACTCTTCAATGAAATGAGCTTTGAACATCTACAATATGTAAATACTCACCCATGACTGCCCATCTGTCTTCTCTAGAAGCGTGACCTGGTGCCCTGCCTTCTGAAGAGTATATGCTGATGCAACTCCTGCAATTCCGGTGGTGAGAACGCCAACTACACCCGTGGGAAACACTGACCCGCGATGCTTCCGCCTACCACGGTGATCTTCAGCGAGATCGATGCACGACGAGGGTTCGCAATCAGTTGACCTGGCATCGAAAGTTTGTAGTAACCGGTTGGCTGGTATAAAGAGTGCATAAAAAGAACAGTTCTGTTCTAATATATATATACCAGTACTTGCATCAGAGAGGACCATCAGATCATGCTGATGCCTCTGGGTGGGCCCGGTGGAGACAGTCAAGGATATTGTCCCAGAGTGGACTTCAAGTGGGGTTTGAAGGGAAAATTGCAATCAAAAAAGGCATGTGTCCCGCATCCACTACGGCATGCCGCCAATATACTACCACTAACTACTACGGATCACTTCACCTCTAAAGAATGGGCCACATTTCCCCCTCCAAGCGCATCAAAGGCGCATCGATATAGTACATAGCACCCATATATAGTCCTACAGGTGCCCACAGATCGCAAGGATGCGTACGTCTAGGCAACGTCTAGGGTCGAAGGTGTCGTAACCCTGCAAAATTGACTTCATAAGCATCTTAGGGCCGGGCAAGGGCCGGGTATATAATACTAAGCAGGTACTAAGTCGGCACATCAGCGGTACATAATCGACTGGCAGAGTTTCAAGTTCAAAAGGAATAACGAGAGCCGCCGGCATAGGCACGGGCGGGGACTACAAGTCGCATGTACACCAGCGAAAACCGTGTCCGAGTTCCGTCATTGACGACACGAATTCGAAAAGCATCTTGATTATAAGATGATTAGCAACTTGAAGTTGTTTTGAACGCTCGCGAGGGAAGTTATTATATTTCGTCCCTTCCAGTTTAATTTAAACCGCCTGCAGTTGCCGCACTTGCAAAAGAGTACTGCTCTTCAGGCTCGGAGTCATGTCTAGACTCTATTGTAATTTGTGGATGACGTACCTGCCAACGGAACAAATGGTCCCTCAGCCACCATCGACAGATCTCTTGAGATCTCTTGCAATTCAACTCTCCCTATTATTGTTGACAGTATGTTGATAGCTTCGTGGCGCAGTCACGGTCGTCGATCTGACTTGATTATGCACTTCCATAATATCAGGCACGACCAGGGCTCGAGGCAGTTTCAATTATAGATAGGTAGAATGTAGATGACGATAGCTTAACTATGATACACGTGAAACGGAACAGAAAGTAAGTTGCATGACGATTGAGGTTGGTGATGTCGGTATTCTATGGTTTTGTGGTTGTGTTCATACATGTGAATTCATGCTTGGACAACAAATAACACGTAAGAGTGCTTTACAGTTTCTGAGTACCTTTTCGCTGAGCAAGGGCTCTACGGGCAATCAAATGACAACCAGCCCCCGAAAGTGTTACAACCTATGCCAATGGATCAGTGCCGGTATAAAAATAAGATAGAACACGCCACCAACAGCTGCAAAGATTAAAGGTTGGCGCCATTTATATTCGGGTGGTGATAGGAGTGCTCCAGCAATAGGATTTCCCGTGAGAAGAGCAAAAGCTAGTGTGAAAGACAGAAGGCCGATGCGAATTCTTTGACAAAGAATCAATTGTGTTCGCTTGAGAAAGGAAACTAGTTCTTACCCAAGATCAGAAAAGTCTTTGCGAGAGACAAAGGAGGCAGCAGCGGGCGTCACGACAGAAACAACTGGATAACCGTAATCAGAACAGGCGCTTCAGAAGAAAGAATTAATGCACCTCCTCCTGAAAAGAACCCGTAGAAGATGCCGAATACGACTGCGCCAGGAACACTAGACGCACCGAACATCGCAAAGACCAATCCGCCAGTGATTACAGCGGAGGGTATAATGACTACGCAAAGTCACAACTTGTTGCACGAGGATGTAAGATATGCGACGTACTGTTCAGCGGCCCATAAGCGTCTGCGAGGAAGTTCGGCAGTGTCCTGCCTAAGATCGACGCACCGTTCATGACGGTGATCTAATATCATGAAAGAATTACGTTGAGACACAGCCCCTAAATGAATCAATATTGCCGTACCGAATACTTCACGAAGGACGGTGAGACTCCATGTAGTGCAGCATAGAGCTGAAGGTAAAAGACTGGGCTGGTGATTAGACGAATGAAAGTCCACAACTGGATAAATCAAGCCGCACATGGAACAAAGACTCCCCAAAACACCTAATCATGAAATTTCAACCCCTGAAATGCTGCGATGTATCACACCACGCACCAAGAAAGAACCGACAACGAAAAGAAGATACGGTCCATCAGTCACAACTTCCTTGAGCACCGACCCTCCCTCGTTACTACGTCGCTTAGGTGGTAACCGTGCCCTCATGATTAAGTTTGCTATAATCAGGAGCCCCAAATCCATGAAAGCGACAGCTCTAAAACATGCTAATCGGCATCATAACTGAATTTTGCAAACAGTACTCACCTGACACCCGTGCCAAATCCGGAGGCTCTCGGAAACACGTTATTGAGGAGCACAGGATAGACGCATCCTCCAACACTTGAGCCTACAAGGAGGTGAACTCAACAAGCTACGCCTTTCCCCACAAATGCACACCAACGTACCTGAGATGACGAAGCCCATTGCAACTGACCGGCGATTTTTGAAGTAGTGAGAAGTCACTTGTAAGGACGGCATGAACATGAGGCCCATTCCAATGCCCATACCGACTCCTTGAGCAAGGAAATTCTGATAATAATGGTGCGGTTGAGCCAACGACAACATAAATATCCTACGTTATGTCGATGAAATATTAGAAATTGAGAAAGAAGGAGTACTTACGAGAATATATAAATCAAGGACCCAGCAAGAATACATTGATGGAAATATCCCGCGTCAAATAATCTTCCAGCTGGCAGACCCATGGCGAAAACAAAAAAGACCTGCACGGACCCTATCCAGCTGATCGAGGAGGGAGTGTGTTCGTTGAGGGATATTCTCTGAGATCGCGTATTACTCCTACAGAGTACGAACGAAATGAAGAAGCGGAACGAACCGTGTAGTAGTCTTGGTAGACGCCAAAGGATTGAACAACGCCGAACGTACAGAACGTCACCATCGCCCTAGATCGATGTTTAGAGTCAGGTTTCAAAGTAGAAAGGTTGAAACCGACCCTCCCAATACAGTGAGCCATGCCTGTGCTCCACCTTCAGGAAACGTAGGAGGGTTTACAAGGGTCGATGGCGGCGGTGACTGGGAAGCAGCCTCTAGATCCTCTTTAGTCGTTGTAAGGGAGTGTGTCGGGGAGTGCAAGGCCTGCTCATTGGGTGTGAGGGCACTTTCGTTGGGCGATATTCCCTTCTCAAGCATCGTCATGGGAGGATGGGATGAAGCCTGCACTTGAACACATGTCAGAAGTTTCAAGGAAGCACGGTGTGTAGACTCACAAGGATGGCCGAGTCTAAGCGGCAATGCCGGCAAACAGCTTCTGTCCTAAAGAAAGCCTTTGGGACATCCCATATCTATATCCTCCCCCCTCAGATCGAAGAACAGAACCTGACACCTGTTCGCACCTTGTGGCCGGCGTCAGCTTTTCCCCCTCTGGAGCCTAACGAGAATAAGTGGGGTTCTCTCACGCCATCTGGCATCGCTTGATCATCGAATCGTAGCGTCTGCCACTGTCAAAATACGTAGATCTTGAATGACACAGACATCGCCGACGTTTATTCGCCTGTTAAGGCCACGTTTATTCGGAGCCGTTGCCGGCCATTGAGGCGCTCAACTATGCCCTTGCGGTAAAAGGGGCGGTGCCCTTCAGAAGAGGCAAAATTCTACGGGATAGCGGGCGGCGTTTAGCGGCGATCTAAGTTGGTGGTTACAACGCCCCTTTTGAAAATTTGGCGCCAGTGTTCGTAAGATCCTATTTTCAGATCGTTCATGTGGTTCATGTGATCTGAGCATGATGTTAGTGAGTTAAAATGCCATTCACAGAATATCACTTACCTTGCCTAGATAATAGCCTTTAACGAGCCCAAAGGCTGAAACCTTGAAAATTGTAGATAACCTTCTTGCTTGGCTAAGCCAAAATTTCAGCGAATAAAAGTAGCGATTAATTTAGCGACTCGGGGTGCCGATGAGATGCGAGAAATTTCTGAAGCGACTGAACAAAATATTCCAGAGCGAATAAATAATCCGAGCTGAGGCCATCGCAGTTGTGCACGATCACTACTAGTCACTACTAGTCACTATCAGGCGAGTTGACAGGAAACAGGCCATGTGTGCGCGCCGTTCGTCAATGTCATGTGTGAGACTCGCGAGCAGTACGCGCCATGCCTTGAGAAACTTGTTGGTAAGTGCGTATCTGTGTGTGCACCTCCTGAAGGAGAAAGATTGAAGGAGATCAATGGCCTGTACTTAGGTCTAGGTTTCTATGTATCAAATCGTCTTTCGGAATTAGCCATTTATCATTTCTCACACAATGACATAGCGGGCCGTACACCCGCCCATGTTCAACCAACCTTGACTTTGACATGTATGGCGGGGAAACGACTCTCATCAGTTTGTTCTTTGCCACAGAGTCTGTTGCTGTGATTGACTTCGCTAAAGCGTTCCCAGGTTATCAACTTCTGATATATATCATCGGACGACGAGATGTAAATAGTTACATCGTGGGTCTCTCGCAGTTGTGTGGCAGCTCGACGGTACCAGACGGCTGCCATGCTTCGAATTCGCCCAAATTGTAGCCCGAATGGAACGGGTGGTCTGCTCTTGGTATCTTAGTCTTGGCCTTCCTGCTTGTTTGGCAGGGAAGCTTACTTAAACTCCAATGCAAGGCTTCTCAGGTCACGATTCAAAGTAAAACACCTTTCTGGAGCGTACAAACCTCTTACGGAATACCAAAATCTCTCCAGCCGTGTAATTTCCCGATCAGGCGTATGTTGTGTCTACTGTGTCAAATACCTCAGGCAGGCAATTACTTGCCGATCCTTTTTATCAGGATCGATCGGAAGAACTCACCTCCTTGTGGCGTTTTCAGGCCAAAATTCACGCTTGACATGATGCGCGCGTTTGCATGTTTCCCGGCTGTTCTGGGAATCCAATCCTGCATGATCCATTGGTTCACATAAGGTCATACCAGATCTTAGGGTCCTCAAGATATCCCGAAACGGACCTTCCGTGCACATAAAAGCTCAGAGAGCGAGTGCACTTTCAAAAGAAGCACTCACTTTATCATGGCTAACCAACTCTACCTCCACCCTCTGTTCAGAACTAAAGTCGAACTCCTCTCAGCTGATGAGCGTGTCTCGTTGTCCTATCAACGAGCACGGCTTCTTCTGCAGACGTACCGTTCGTCCTTTTTAAATTTCACTCATACAAGTGTAGCTCACTTTGCCTTAGGATTGACGTCATCGGACGTACAACATTGCTCTCCGAAGTTTTGGTCCATGATGATGGATCCTATCTGCTCATTGGATATCGCTATGTTCACCATCATCGCTGCACACGTTGGACTCACGATTGGCACACTTTCCCGACACTTGAAAAAACGCCCGGATTTCAAACCCCTGGTGGATCGATTACTGCGCTTTGACACCGTTGGCATCTACCTCCTGACTGAAAGAGGCCATGGACTCGACGCTTTCAACATTGAAACCACTGCTACGAAGACCCTGGACGGATACATCCTTCACACGCCTCGGGAGGAAGCGGCCAAGTAAGTGCTGACTGTCATTGTTTTTCCGTGTTCCGTGTCAAGACTTCGCCACAGATTCATGCCTGCTTCGACGCCGTCGTTCGGTATCCCTAAGGTCGCTTTGGTCATGGCCCGACTAATCGTCGACGGCCGTGACCACGGCTCTCGCTTCTTCGTGACCCCAATTTGCAACGAACATGAAATGTACCATGGAGTCCGCTCCGTTCGCCTTCCTCCACGCAGTGGCACAGCGCCGCTCGACTTCTCTATCACATCCTTTGACCATGTCCACCTTCCGCCGACGGCTCTCGTCGCTTCCGACATTCTTGACTATGTCATTCCTTCCCAGTCGCTCGAAGCATGGTGGGACGAAGTATGGCGGATCCAACTTGGGACAATGGCCGTTCCCGCACCGTGGATCTCGGCAATCAAGTCTATTGCTTATATCGGGGGCCGGTACTCGATGCATCGCAGTCTGGTGGGCAAAGGCTCTGCGCCGCTCCCTATCATCAGCTTCCGGACGCAGCAATGGCCGATCGTTCACGCAACGGCGGTGGGGATGGTAATGGCCGCCTGGTTCCCACTGGTCATTGATCAAGCCATGAGAAGTACTATGGATCACCGCGTTCGACACGCGATGTCTGTCATTGTGAAAACGACCATATGCCGGCATTTCCAGAGATGTGCGCCGGAGGTCGCAGAGCGATGTGGGGCTCAGGGTACCTTTGAGCACAACTACATGGCACGAATCGAGGTCAGTCAATTTCCCCCAAAAGGCTTATACTTGGGCTCATGAGATGATCTTAGAATGACGGCAAGGGTGTCATTATCGCCGAAGGGGACATTCTTACATTGTGTATCCGCCTATTTTCTGAACTACTCCAAAAGCGCTACGTAGTTCCTTTGCCCGATGCAGGGGAATCATTGCTTGCTCTCCACGCGACTTCGCTTCTGGAAGAGAATACTGCTCTGCTCGCAAGTATCGACGGTGATTATCGTAGTGATTCCTTTAACGCCTTGATCCTGCCGCAGTCTCAGTCTGTCGTGGAAGCGATGGGACACGCTCTTGCATACTCCGCGGCGCTCCGTGCTGGTCTACCCCAGCCGATACTCGATGTTTATGAGTGTGCCGTGATACGTCAAGATTCCGCTTGGTACTCAGAACAAGGCGGCCTTTCCAGAATAGCACAACGGCGTCGCGAGGATGCTGCGGTATCGGCGATGATGCCTGACCTACCTTCCTACTTGGAACAACTTGATATCTCGAAATATGTTCAGGCTCCGATAGTGTCGGATGCGGGCTGGAAGAATTACCTATCTGCTCTACCAATCCACACGGGAAATGCTGTTCCTGAAGTGGAATTCATCCAAGCCATGCTCTAGATCAGAATGGTGAGATTCACTTTCTGACTTGTCTTTGCCACCTTTCTGATCAAGTCACAGATGTATAGACTACCCGCCCATACTCCGCACATGATACCCATCCTTTGAGGCTCGCACCGCCTGTATTATATCTAGGACTACCGGACGCCACTGTATGATAGACTCAACGTCAGAACCACGTTTGTTAATGTAGTAACACTGTACATATCTAGGAAGGAGCAAACAATATATTGATTAGGCATTTACTACTACTTATCTTCCCGAGCCTGAATCGTATCCCTGAAAATATCTTGAATCTCATCAGCGACCCTAGGGGAGCCTAGGGGTTGCGCCAGGGCACGGATGTAATCCTGTGCACTGGCTTTTTACCCGCGAATAGAACAAGCGTATAGACCCTCCTTCTTCCAGGACCCACCTATGATGGGCTTGTCTTGGCGAGTGAGTGAAATCTTACTGTGCTGCATCACTTTTGGACCCCCTTAGACGAGGCTTTACGCGGTATACATAAATCTTGTTGACCTTAACGATTCGCAGTACAAGTCGCACTTGGGGATGTAACTAGTAGAAGTGTGGTTATTCTGTCGATCGAGATAGAAAATAGGTTCTTGTTAACGCAGATTTGGATAAGTGGGCGGCGTAGAGTGAATAACGATGGGTCACCTTTGTTATTCACGCAGATATTGAATCGGAAAAGGCTATATGCTTGACGCCGCATCTAATAGACTATGTAATTACTTGCATCACTCAGGTAGTAAACATGCATCGAGGTTGGCCAGTTGGAACCCCATTATTAGAGTTGGAATAATGATTAACGCGAAAATTCCTATTTTATTCGGAAACGATTGCCCTAACGAGCGGCCCAAAATATACGAGGATCTGTTGCGAGGAAAGCATCTGCCAAGTCTATGAATCCTAACGACTCGCTGAGCATAATAGGTTGTCACGCGGCTTTCAACTCAACCAGCCCAAATGCAAGGTGACCACTGTAGGACAAATATGGAATCCCAAAAGAGATCACCTGCGGACTTTCTTCTTCGCTGCCTCTGTCAGCGATGCGAAAAAGTCCTTGACATCTGCCTCACTGACGACCTTGCCCTCCTGTGCAAAGGGCCGGAGATATTTGACTAAATCATCACTGTCATAGGGAGTATAAGCATGAAGACAAGACGGTAATGAAATGTGGAGCCTAACCGCATCAAGTTGAACGCATGGATTCCGTCAATTGCCCTATCGCGCGGAAGACGCTCGAGAGCACGCATGCCAAGTTCTTCCAAAGAAAGACCTAAACGACATCATCATCGTTAGTATACCAGAACAAGGTTAGTGCGGAGCGATCGGAGTCCGATCGTCGTGGCGATCCTTTAACCAACAGTTTGTACCCACCTGAATCAGGGTCTTCAGGAGGCTCGTAGGTTTCGTCTTCCTTGAGAAGACATGGACTCGCCTCAAGGGAAGGCAGGCACTAAGACCGGGCCCAATGTAAGATTAACTCATGAGAAGGCGAAAGAAGCGGAACCCACAGAAGCGCAACGGCACCATTTGTCCCGGAAGCCCTCCCATAGGAAGAGATCTCCTGTCCCGAGAGAGGTAGTCGCAGGGGCATCAAATTGTCGCAAAATCTTCTGTGCCGTGGAATTCGAACGCGGGGCGAGACATGTGGTGGCGGATGGCAAGGTGGTTTGGGAAGTTCCCCGGAGCCGCTTAGCCTCCGGAATATCTGTATTGGAGGGGGAAAGAGGACGCTTGCTCCCAGCAACCGACCGATCGACGGCGTCGTCAATATTCACTAGGTCCTCTACCGTTGAAACCTCGTCCACGAGGCGCCTCCAAGGCTCATTGGGGGCATCTCTCACGACCATTGTTATGCCTGGCGTGCCCGCCCATCTCACGAGTGTCTTATTCTTGATTGCACATGGCCCGCAGATGAAAGACTCGTATTCAGTCCCAGGAATGAGGCCCGGTGGGAGCCCTGAAGACCCCTCAGACTGAGTATCATCGACATCTCCTTCTTCATGTATTTCCGTGGCTTTCGGTTCTGGAGTGGGCTCCCGTGAAGGTGGTCTTTGCCGAAGATTGCAACAGGACTCGTGGAACCAATCCTGGGATACCAATTTGATCAGCATTTGACATCTGAGGAAGAACCTCAACGAACTTCGCATATTAGACATTGGATCATTGTCTCCGGTTCTGTATTCGCGTCGTAGGGCCGACTACACCGACAGAACTGAGATTTGAAATTTGGACCATAGGAGTTTGACACGTTAGCTTCTTCGAGATTCGAGTGTAGCGTGCACGCATGAGGAATGGAGGTAGTCGGACAATCACAGCGAAAGTTGCGCTTCGGAAAGCTATAGAGAGGCTATGCAGCAAATTCAAAGTATATTGAACCCTGCACGCACAGTTCAATCTGATCATGGTCGGTGTGGCAGGCGATCGAGCATGCTGAACAAATACCACGCTCTACAGAGCATGTCAAACACAGATATACTGCTTGTCTGGTCGTTTGAATATGTGAGAGATGAAAAGTCAACGTGAAGACAAATTGCATACCTAATTGGCCCCAGGGTGTAAGTACATTTAGAAAACTCATGTGGAAGAGCTAGTGCTGCCTCCTGCAAAAGCTCATCCTGAGATGCAACATAGTCGGCAAGGGTTTCAACCATATCAGGAATGCTTCGACTGTCGAGCGTGTCTAGCGGGATGGACGCGACTTTGGTGCTGTGCCTGGAATGCATGGACCGTTGATCAGTATTTGCAGGCACATAATCCCAAGCATATTCAAAGTGTATTCAAACTCTTGATATACCTTTTTTTGTATAATTTTTTGAATGAAGTAGGGCTCAGTGCAGTGCCGTTGCAATGGTTGCGGAAGAGGTTGTTGAACCTTGGTTGGTCACGGCGCGTGTTCGGTTCTCCGGCCCGGTCAACACTTTCTCTCTCCACCTCCAGACAAGTTCTCGTCTTTCTTTTGTCGGAGGTATTTCCGTTATTGACAGTGGCATATTGCTCTTTACAGCCGTTCAAAGTCTTAGGAAGACTCATTCCGTTGACGCAGAAACAAATCAGTATCGGAAAACGAACGGAAAACCTAAAACCTCGCAATAAATACTCAAGATTGGAGCTTTCAAGACGGCTACGTCCCAGATCTTTTACAATGCCGGGTTTAACTGACACAACTCCCTCGAAGACCCCCATCAGCGGCCCTGACCCGATCTTGCTTACTCTATTTGCAAATCGCTTCATGAGCGTCGCTGAGGCTATGGGTCGTTCGTTGCAACAAACTTCAATCAGCACCAATATCAAGGAGCGCCTCGATTTCTCCTGTGCTCTGTTTGCTCCCGATGGAGATCTCGTTGCCAATGCGCCGTTCATTCCTATCCATTTGGGATCCATGAGTTTGTGAGTTAACCCGTACTGTACCCTCAAGGGTCCCAGCTAATCTGTTTTGAAATTTGGGCAATAGTGCAGTCAAATACCAAATGCGACTTCATGGTGATACTCTAAAGGAAGGTGACGTACTAATGACGAATTCCCCTCATGCTGGTGGCTCGTAAGCAGTAGGATTGGCATTGAGAAGCTCGTTGCTCATCTCGGTTACAGACATCTCCCGGACATCACGATAATAACGCCCGTCTTTGACGCTAACACCAAGGAGATCATATTCTTCACCGCTTCGCGTGGCCACCATGCCGATATCGGTGGTATTCTACCCGGCTCGATGCCTCCGACCTCTGTCAACATTTTCGAAGAAGGAGCCCAGATTGAAAGCTTCAAGATCGTCGACGGGGGCGTTTTTGATCACGATGGTCTCGTAGAGCATATGGTCAATAAACCTAGTCAATATCCGGGAAGTTCTGGATGTAGAAACATTCGCGACGTTGAGAGCGACCTCAAGGCAGTGCGTCCACTAAACTTTGCTTCGTGGCCACCCCAAACCGACAACCCCTCTTTTTCTTTAGCAAATTGCAGCCAACCACAAGGGTATCCAGCTCATCCATGCAAGTGCGTATACGAGGAGTCATTCTTCCTCGTGTGCTAATTGCTGCCATTTTAGTTGTCGAGGATTACGGCCTTTCTACTGTACAGGAGTACATGTATCACATCCGCGCCAACGCCGAGATGTCTGTTCGCAATCTCCTTAGGGATGTAGTCAAACGTGCAGGTTCCAATGTGCTCACTGCCATTGATTACCTCGACGATGGCTCTCCTGTAAGTTTCTCTCCTCGACCCTGCTTTTGAAAGTCAATTATTTACACCGACCCCGAAGATTAGCTTACGTGTAGAGATAAACGAGATAGATGGTTCTGCTGTACTTGACTTTGCTGGGACAGGGTGCGAAGTCCGGGGGAACCTTAACGCCCCAATTTCCGTCGTGCATTCCGCAGTGATTTATTGCATGCGTGCAATGCTTGACCTCGATATCCCGCTCAATGCTGGGTGCTTAGTACCCTTGGAAAGTGCGCTAAAAATTGTCTAGCTGGTCTTAGTACGCGAGGAGCTGACATAGTGCAGTAAAAATTCCACAGAAATCCCTCCTTGCACCATCGCGCACGGCTGCCGTATGCGGTGGTAATGTTCTTACATCTCAACGTATTGTGGATGTCGTACTCAAGGCATTCCACGCTGCCGCAGCTAGTCAAGGATGCACAAAGTACAATCTATTTTCTTCTTTTCCTTTTTGGCGCTCATGCATCGCATCTCAGCAATGTAACATTCGGCACGGGTGGAAAAGATAAAGAAGGTAATGCTATCGCAGGGTGGGGCTACTACGAGGTGCGTCATTACCTCACCATTCCCTCATCACATGCCCCAACTCAAATCTAACACTAACACCCACAGACTATCGCCGGCGGTTCTGGTGCTGGGCCAAGTTGGCACGGGACCGATGGCGTACATACGCACATCACGAATACACGCATTGGCGACGTGGAGATTCTCGAGCGCCGCTACCCCGTGATGCTCCACCAATTCGGGCTGCGCCACGGTTCAGCCGGCTTGGGGAAATGGCACGGTGGTGAAGGTGTAACGCGTGACCTTGAATTCCTCGAGCCCATGCAAGTCTCCATTCTCTCCGAGGTGCGTTTCATGTTTTCCCCTTTCAATCTATCTGTCAAATCCTATTTTATCACCGCTCCTACCACCTTACTCCCACTGAGACGTGGTTGTGTGTGCGGATCTTTGAGTCACCCACCGTATCATTCACACATACTCAAACTTATCAATGCCTAACTAACTCTACTGCCCGCATACAGCGACGCACGCGCCAGCCATACGGTATGGAAGGTGGCGGGCCGGGCTCAATGGGGCGGAACACCTGGGTCAAGCGCCTACGTACCGAAGACGGGGACCTTGATCCACATGCGCGATATGACCCTCGTGTGCCTCCCACGCGTGAGATTAATATAGGTGGGAAGGCAACCGTTTACATGGGGAAGGGGGATCGCCTTGTCATTGAGACTCCAGGTGGGGGGGCGTGGGGCGTAGATGAGGATGCAGTACACGGTAAGAAGAATGGCGCTGAACATGTGAAGGCCTGGGAGCCGAGGGGATCTGTTGCAGAGCGGGTTGCTGCGCAAGCTGGGTTTTGATTGGAGTATGGTGGGTTTCTGGTTCCTATCGGGGTATGTATCATCTCTCCCCAGTGTACTCTATGCATATCGGTCGAGGATCTTTGTATGAAAACGGGACTTTTTATTGATCATCTTACACTGTTGTGTGGTTTGATAATGACGGAACATCGTCGGGAACAACGTGAACCATCTTTTGGCAGTTAGAAGATTAATGGAGCCCAATACATGACATGCAGCAGTTGTACTGCCCAGGGCCCAGTTTGGGTCAGGGTGTACGTACCTTTGTCCGATTAGCTCTAATGGGCGGCCGGGTCTCAAAATCTTTTGGACACTCGTTGTAATTATAGTTATGAGCTATCTAACAGGAATTTGGTTATTAAGAGTGGTTTCCCACTCCGAAACACGAAAGACCGAGGTCACCGGAGGTCGTTACAGTCGAAGCTTGTCATGACCCATAGCTGTCATAGCCCGTAGGTTTTTGGCCCCACAACCTTGCCATTTCACCCTATATATAACGCCTCTGCCATAACACATATGCCATAGTTTTAGCTTTGCTTACGGTTATTTCCGAGGCCAATGACATGCCGATCAAAGAACTATCCGTCGGCACTGCAATGAAAGTGGTGTCATCCTGATGACGTATAGCGAATGGAGTGAGTCCCTGCTTATTTTCGATGTCATTTGTTCGCAAGTTTCCACCGCCACTCATGGCCGTAGCCTCTGCATCGAGCTCCTCTCCCTCTGCACCTTTACACCCATTTGAAAATTCCGAGAACCTCCTCGAGATACTTCCTGACAAAATCGATGTTGAAGAGGAATCTAGGCTCTATGACGAGCTCACACATGTCCGCGTCTTTTTTCTTCCGCTATTTGCATTATTTATCTCCATAACTGTTAGGATGAGGAACATGACGCAAAATCTATTAGCAGCATAACGCTGTCCTTCACAGGCCCCCCGTCCGTGTTCTCGAAAGACATCTGGTTGGGCGATAACACTGGCTCAGGGGACAGTCTGGCTTTCGCGCAGGATGTTAGGATAAGTGGATGGACGAACGTTGGCGACAAACCCGAGGGAGCCTATATCGGTGAGTTTCTGTTGTTGAGTGTTGCAAAGGATTTATTCTAAAGTTATATACATGTCTTTGTGTTGGATAGTATATGATTGTGCAATTTGGACCAAAGAGGTATATATATGATGCCCACCATTTCAGAAATATACTCATCATATGTTCAGGGAACTACGATACACGCACATAAACGATATAGCGACTTTGACGAACTAGAAACCACTCTACGGCGTACACTGCCTGTATGTCAATGTGTTGTCCATTCACCTATCAATACCGTCTGACACGTCCACGTTCCCAGCGAAATCAAAGGCACTTTGTACCTGCTCTCCCTCCAAAATCTCCTCTAGCGCGTTACAGGCCAGCGTTTTTGGACAGGCGGCGACGCCTCCTCCAATCTTGGCTTGCGGCGGTATTACTGCACCCTGACGTCGGTGGTTCCAAGGCCGTACGGCTCTGGATAATGTCCTAATTCTAACATCCCTTTTTACCTCCTATTTCTACTACTCTGTACATGCATTTACTGTATCTATATATGGCTTATAATTCGGTATACTGTTGGATGGATTTGTTGTGTACCTTACACACCCCTTTTACAATTTTAAACACGAAAAATGATTTATACTGTTTGCATTGCGTCTGTACTTGTGCCACTTTCCTCTTCGCATGAGCCCTGGGCATGAGCAGAAGGCATTGATTCGGTGATCGGGCCGATCCATATTTGGCAAATTCCTCGCTGCGCAACGTGAACCACGATGGCCACCCCTTCTCCTGACTCTCAGCTCGCTATACCACTGCATGTTTCCTACATAAAAACACTAGGCGACGTGCGCTTTTTTGTATGTTGTTCCTTCAGGTTTCAGCCTCAATCCATTTCCAATAGAACAAAGATGATCTGGCGTACCACCTCACGGCACATCTGCGCCTGAACGCAATATACTGGGGTCTCACTGCGCTGTGCATCATGGGGCACAAGGACGCTCTTGATCGCGAAGAGATGATCGAGTTTGTGATGAGCTGCTGGGACGATGAGGCAGGTTTGCACATTTGATCTCTTCCTGGTCCTTTTCGTAAAAGTTGCCCCGACTCTAATTGAATTTGTTCAGGCGCTTTTGGCGCGCATCCGGACCACGACGCGCATCTTCACTCCACTCTGAGTGCTATCCAGATACTGGTGACCCACGACGCGCTTGATCGTATAGACATTCCCCGTGTCACGAAATGTACGTCCTCCTACTTTTCGTCATGTTTGCTCCTCTGACTGAGCCATTTCTGTCCACAGATATATTATCTCTCCACCAATCTTCGGGTGTTTTCGCAGGTGACGCCCACGGCGAATGTGACACTCGTTTCCTCTACTGCGCTATCAATGCCCTCTCGCTTCTCGGTCAGCTGCATCTCCTCGATGGAGAGCCCAAGGAGCGCACGGTGAACTACATTGTAAGATGCAGGAACTTTGATGGTGGATTTGGGAGCATCATAGGAGCAGAGAGCCATGCAGCGCAAGGTAAGCAAGAGTGGTTCATTTTCGTGTGCTGTTTTCAAGGATCGCAGTGTTCGTGTGCGTAGCGGCGCTCGCGATCTTGGACAGACTCGATGTAGTTGACGTAGAAACGCTGGGTTGGTGGTTATGTGAGCGTCAGCTTCCCAGTGGGGGACTCAATGGACGACCAGAGAAGCTTGAGGATGTATGTTCCCATTTTATTCTTTATCCCCACTCTTTCCATTCCCTTTCACTCATGCTGATGAAGGTTGATCGTGTCACTTCAATAGGTATGCTACAGCTTCTGGGTCCTCTCCGCCATGGCGATCCTTGACAAGATACCCTGGATCGATGCAAACAAACTGACTGCGTTCATCCTCTCCGCACAGGTGCACCCTCTACCGTGCTCTCATATCCTATGATATTAATACTATTTACAGGACCTCGAAGGTGGTGGCATCGCCGACCGCCCGGGCGACATGGTTGATGTCTTCCATACCCACTTCGGTGTTGCCGGTAGATGAATTATTCCGTACTACGTACTTCTACTTAATGTACATCCACGCAGGACTCTCCCTTTTAGGTTATCCAGGCCTGGTCGACCTCGACCCCGTATACTGCATGCCCGCGAGTCTGATTGAGGCGAAGGGGCTGAAGAAGTCCTGGAGGGCACTTGAGCGGCGCCAGTTCCCCTGATCATGCGTGAGAGTGATAATGGAGCTCGGTGGGTGCAGCAAGTGAGGTGAATATGCTTGTGTTGGTTTGGGCCTACTAACCCTACACATGTTCTGGATTAATCAAGCAAAATTTGAGTTCATGTTGTCTGAAATACAGACATCGCATGGTTTGCACTAGCCGCGATGGACACATCTATACTCTACCGATTTGGACAGCCGCGGGCTTAACCTTGCGGATCCTACTTACCGGAGACAATGGACAGATACCGATCACCAACATCTCCATGTTAACGATGATTCTTTTTACCTTCTAAAATTGTAGGTTTGTTTTTGACAGTTTTGTTCAAAACTGGTAAAATTGACAAGCGACGATCTTAACACGGCATCTGGAATTCTCGGAAAAATTTTACGTACATTTGAAATGTACAGAACAAATCAGAAGGAACCGCAAAGAAGAGAGTCGTGGAACCGTTGTACCCACGCGTGCAGACTATATTTCTAACACACAGATTACCATACCAATCTATCGTTGGGCTACGTGTCACCGTCGGGTGCTGCGTCAAGATTTAACATAACGCCGGGATCGATTAGAACTTTCCGAAATCGTCCCATGCTCTGATATACCAACAGAAGTTCTCATTGCAAGATTCTAGGATTCAACTCCAACGAATCCTCCCTCCAGATTCACGACGCGACATCAGGACCGTGTCACTTGCCACATTTTCTTTTTTTACTTTGATGGTGATGGATCCGATTGAATAGCAAGGAAGTAAGCGAGTCTGGAGCTGACATTCAACATAGCGCTTAGGTGGGCGCATCGAGTAAATTGTTTCACATGGCAAAAAAATCTAGTACACGGCATCCTAGACATATCGACTTCAAAAATCCTATCATTCTATATCTCCTTCTTTTTTGTCTACGAAATTATGCCATCACTTTTCCATCGGTGATCCGATACATCGAGAAATCGAGATAGATGGAAGACGGGCGAGTATGTGGGTCCGCCGGCAATTACTCTGCGACGAGTTCCAAGTTCGAGGAGGAAGATTCATTCAGATAAGCGGTGTGGGCATTACACATCTCGGGCAGCAGTGACCGTGAAGGTGTGCCCGAGGGTCCATAATGTAGAGATCGCGCATCGCCATCTTGATCAGTGAAAGTGGTCAACCGCATGATAACCCTTATTTTGTCCATATTAAAATGGAAAAAATAGCGACGAAGGGTGTCTAGTGATAAGAAGTTCAAGAGGGAGTATTATAAAGTCGAGAGAGTATACTTGAAGGACGCATGATACAATTTTTAAAGCTGGTGGCGCTCACTGTGGCTTCGGCTACTCGGTTAACCCCACTTCAACAGAATTAACTCTTGGCCGCATGATTTAAGCAATTTTGTGCACTAGAACGTCAAAGTCCTGGACTTGAGAGAGCAATAGATCGAATTTAACATACCTATCTTACCTTGCACATAGTCACGATCTCCACAGCTCCATTTTTTCTGGAATTCAATGAGTACCACGCTTGCACACAGGAAAAAGATCTGCATATGCCTCAGGCCATGAGATCTATCAAGAGAACTCGAGTTCAGGCCTCAGGCCTCAGGTATAGAAGCATAGGCATGCCGTGGTTTCGTGATAAAAGTGAGAGTTGAGTCAGAGTTAAGATGTTGAACGCCAACATGGTTGGGCGAATAAATTCTGAATCAGAGTAAATGGCAAAAAGCTCAAGCTGTGGTCATCATCGTCTGTAATATTATGAGAGGACAAGGTGCGAGGATAAATGTAGCGTTTAACTTGAAGTTCGCGGATCTGGATACTGCCGGTCTTTGCCGACAACTTGAACGGAGGTGACTCTCTTCCTTTCTTGTACCATCCTCAAATCAGTGAATACGTTCTTCTATAGAAACCTGGCCTTCAGTCGCGCCCTTGGAATCTAGCATCTGTGTTGTTGACGATTCAAAAGAAAACCAAAACGAAGACCATTCGATACTATCTATATCCTTACTATAGCTATACCCGGCGTGATGGAACTTCCTGAAAAGTGCATAATGCCCACATTCTATGTGCGACAGAGGACAGGCCTAAAAATGCTCTTGACAAGTTGTAGCCTTCATGATGTCGAACGTTCGAAGCGGATCTCACCGAATACCTACTATCATAAAGCTTGTAAAGGTGCAGAGGTGCAGTGTAAGAAGGGATTACCGTTCTGTCACGAATGGCTAATGAACTATACTTCCATCCTCAATTCAAGGTGAAAGCTCAACTGACGAGCGCGTGAACTTCTCGTATCAACATTGCGAGACTCCTGATACAGGCCTGCCGTTCGTTGTATTTGCCTGTGCTCGCACAATTGCTTACCCTACTTCGCACTATCAGATATACAACACTGTTATCCGAAGTACTGGTCTATGGTGATGGATTCTATCGCTCATTAAACATCAACATGTTCACAATTATTACCATGTCGGCGGGCTCATCGTCGGTACCAGCCTGTCACGCCACTGCTTGAAGAAACTTCGAGCCTTATTATATGACATTCATTGAGAGGCTTAGCCAGGTTACACAAGGTATTGTATCTTAGTTCAAATCAAATGTAGAATGACGCGATGGCCCGTGTTGCCATCCCCTTTTCTGAACTGCTTCAAGAGCGTTACTCTGATCCAACGGAATGTTTCCTCGTGCTCCACGCATCTTCGCTTCTGGAAGAAAACAATATCCTCTTCAAAAGAATTGGCGGTGTCTACCGCAGTGCTTCTTTCAACGCGCTGCTTCTACCGCAGTTTGAGCCTGTGGTCGGGGCAATGGGTTGTGCTCTGGCGTACTCTGCTGCGCGGTCAGCCAATGAGCTGCATCCTATACTCAACGTCTATGAATACGCTGTGATTCGCCAGGATGGTATATAGAGCAAGGTGGACTTAGTAGGATTGCACAAAAATACCGCGAGGATGCGGA